>JAVTVY010016069.1:0-65663 GCA_036873755.1 Hanleya hanleyi | reverse complement strand
ATATCAATTTTGGTAGTTTCATATGAAATTTATCTTAAATTTTAACTTGAATTTAATACAAACCCATTATTGATATTTTCAATAAGCTAAGTTACAATTGAATTGAAGGATTAATTTTATTTTCAATATTATGAATATTCTATCGTTATGCTGATATTTGACTGTGAAGTATTTTGAAATGTCATTTAGGAAATGCTAATAAAATTGACAAAAAATCTAATTGCCATCCATCATAGTTCGATATCCAAACAAATGCAAGGTCACTGAAAACTAAAATTTAAATATTCTAACTCAAATTGAATTCACTGATAATCTTAATCGGAAATTTATTAAAATTGGAATAAATGTATGAAGTTTTTAAATTTTGATTGTTTTGAATTAAAGTTTTAATTAAAATTGATTTAAGGATGTCCGCTGGTGGTAAATCAAAGTAATTAACTTTTTGAATAATGTTTGTTGTTGCAGTCATAACTGTGTAATGTGGGGGGAAAACAAAGAACAAATATAGTCGGTGTGCATTTTTTAAATGGTTTCCCAATTTGAATGATATTAATTTACAAAGTCTGTCTACCCTGAATGGAGGGGAGGTAGCTCAGTTTCTTGACACTGACACTAGGTGGCGCTGCACAGAGAAAAACAAAGATGGCGGCCGAATGTTTCCATGTTTATTGCAGTTATCAGCTGAATCATTTAGAGACAGTAAAAGTCATATTTCCGATTATCTATGGCTGATGGAACTGATTGAGATTGATGGTAAGTACCTTTTGCAACTTGTAGGCTGAAATAGCATTCTAAAGTGATCATTTACGCCAACACTAAAGTGTGAAAAAGATTTGCACATTTGAAAATTGAACAATTGATAGGGCCTAATGTTTTTCATTTGCAAGCTGTAATAGTGCTCCATTTGTTTAATCTGGAATATTTTGGAATAGTTTAAAATATATTAAGTTATATAAATAACTTTTTCAGGTTTGTATATTACACTGTAAACAACCAAAACATTATTCTTCCTTGAAAAGATTGTTTTATCTCACTGGTTTATGAAGGAAATGTGGCTTGTTGGTTGATTTTCTCGTCTTCTCTAATCTATGTGTAGGATAGTTAGGCATATTAAGCCCAGTGTAATTAACCTTAGATATAAAATGCTGTCCAGCCTTACAAACTTTGAACGCTCAATGACGACATTGAATTTATGTGTACCATTCTCGAAATATAAATAAATGACTACAAAATCTGGGTTACATTGTAAATGCAATTTAATGCATGAGCTTTTGGCCTTTTGCCGGAAGCCTTGATCAAGCGAACATAAACAAATTTGAAAATGAAAATATATAAATGTCGAATATATTGACAACAGATTAATATATTACTTTTGTATATCAATTGCATTTACGTAGAGAATGTCAGTTTGCAGTATTATTGAACATCACATATCTAAAACAGTATATCATAAATAAAATTGTAGTAGGCTCTGCTGGTGTGGCTCTGAGCTTGACCTTCGGATAATTGCCAATTTCAGAAATAAGCTAACATAAAATTTCATCCATAGCAATGATTGATCTTATTAGAAATTATAGAATGAAATTCATCTGAACTAATATAAAAAACCCAGATATTTTAATAGCAGAGAATTGTATTTATTATGATGTTTTCAATTGCTGAACAGACATGTATATTTTGTTAATTGAAATAACTGTGAACCTCACAAGAATAGATCAGTTTCTCTTAGTGGCCTGTTATGTAAGGGATTAACCATGCTGGGAGATTCCTGCATAGTTCATTGTAAGAAACCTGAAGGGGATGTTTTTACAATCTCAATGTGTCATTTCCTGTACTGGTATATTTGTGAACATCTACCTTCAACAGACAAATAAACAAAAGGTAGCACCTTTGAGACTAACTAGTTTATTTCAACAAGGGCTTTCGTAGACACAAGCCTACTTCCTTAGATTCAATAGACAAGCCATTTCCGATGTTTACTTGAAAAACTTGACATAACATATGAATGAATTGATAACAGTAATTTGTGATTCTTTGAAGTCCTGGCTTTCATTTCATACTGTCGGTTTCACAGTCTGAGCTTCCTGTCCTGTCAAATTGCATCTCTCCTCACCCCACCATAATGAACAGTTTATCAATGATGTTTTTATTATGTTCACAGCTTCACTGTGGATTCTGGTGAAAGAATACAAATACGCTTACAACACAGCTTTGCCCAGTTCCAGGTAGGCCAAATGTACCAGTGGTGTGTTCTATTCCTTACAACCTGAACTTTTCATCCAGTTAAGGGCTGAACTATATGATGTGACAAATTATGCTTAGCCTAAGCTTTAATACATGTTGTACCCCATTTGTGTACTTTTCAATTGTGATAATTTCACCCTTGTTGGAGGGGGGGGGGAGTATAGTCTACTGTACATGCTATCATCCAGTTTTACACATTATCTGAAAAATGTCATTTATTAGAATTTCCAGGTTGTTTGGTTACTCAAATGTCCCGTTGATTACTAAATGTGAATAAATAAACACTCCTACAAACAATTGTTTGGCCATGTCAGTGTTAGTACAGAATTGAGTTGAAAATTGGTGAATTTATTTTCACAATAAATCACGACATGATATGTTAATAATTGTTTTTCCCACAGGAGATCACAGAGCCTACAATGAAGATGAGCAAGACAGTTCGTGATGCCTAAAAGAATGAGTCAAACAACATTCTTTAGAAGTTAAACAAACAGCGACATGGAAAACTTCCAGTGGCACCTGTTCAAGACATGTCAGATGAAGTAAGTATAAATTCAACTATCAGGACTATTCAGCTAAATCCCTAGGCTATTATCAAATAATTCATTATTTCGACTATTGAGAACATTGCTCATGAATTGTCTCATCTATTTTACTGATCCCTTTCAGATAACTATTTCTAATAATATTAATCCAAATTTCTCTCAATGTGGACAAAATATGTGGGTGTGGGGCCTATTTATTTTGGTTTTCTTCTTCTTTGTAGGATTCTAGTAGCCGAGCAGACCTGAGGGCTCTGCAGAAAGAAGTTGAAGAGCTGAGAGCGGAGAACCAGTCTCTGAAGTCAGAAAACAGTTCTTTGAAAGTCTCATTATCTACACTTACTGGTAAGATTTTAAATTTGAGTTTTTGCAAGTTTGCTAACCAGTAAAATGCATGTTAAATGACACTGAATTTTAATGGTTAACAAGCGATCACTTGTAAATAATCATTTAATGCAATTAATCTTAGTAAATAATAATTTAATGAGATTTGAAAGTTTTAAAACATTGTTGATCCTTTGTCAACAAGTTTCTGCAATTTATGACTATTAACATTCTGACTAAATATTATCAATCCAACTGTCAGTACACATTTTGTATCTTTTATTTCACAGAACTGCCATCTGTATTTCATGACATCAAGACCTCAGTGAAGACAATGAATAAGGTGGCATCAGGTCAGGCATAGACTCGCCCAGCAGAACCATGTCAGCTGCTGACACCATCAACATCCGAACCCTTGCCCCATCATACGCGATCACCCTCATCACCAGATCCATCAACTGGATCATCCGATGATTTAATTGGAGAAAGACAACATTCATTTTAATATTGGTAAGTATTTCTTACCCATCACAAGAACACAGTAGTAATAATAATATGGGTTCTTTCATAATAACTTAATTAAATTCAATTAACTGTAAAGAAATGCAGTTGTCAACAAGTTCAGACTTGCAGTATGTCCATTTGAAGTGTATACTAAATAATTTGCCACCACAAAATTTTTTTTCTTTCTTTTCTCCTTCCAGTTGAAACTCGTAGAGTATTCCCCGACAAGAGAGAAGTGGACAAAGCCAGTATTCACCTGAAGCTGAACAATGCTTCGAAGCAATTAAAGAAGTAGTATTTTTACATTAACGAAGTGTTTGGACATTAACTGAGTGCATTTTATGATGTTGTATGGAGCGATTCAGTGCTAGTAGAATAAATATAGTATTATATAAGAAATTATTGTGTTATTTTTGTTGTGTTATCAGGGCGTTGTCATTCTCTGAAATAGATTATTCTACAATGTTGTTCAGTATTGAGGATGTAATATAAATACCCAGTCCAAAGTGAAGCTATCAATCTATAGCTATAGTTCATTTGTAGTAAGCTATAGTTCATTTGTGGTAAGCTATAGTTCATCTGTAGTAAACTATAATTCATTTGTAGTAAGCTATAGCTCATTTGTAGTAAGCTATAGTTCATTTGTAGTAAGCTATAGTTCATCTGTAGTAAACTATAATTCATTTGTAGTAAGCTATAGCCCATTTATAGTAAGCTATAGTTCATTTGTAGTAAACTATAGTGCATTTGTAGTAAGCTATAGCTCATTTGTAGTAAGCTATAGTTCATCTGTAGTAAACTAGAATTCATTTGTAGTAAGCTATAGCTCATTTGTAGTAAGCTATAGTTCATTTGTAGTAAACTATAGTTCATTTGTAGTAAGCTATAGTTAATTTGTAGTAAGCTATAGAATTTGAGCTGTAGTAAATCCGCAAAAGTACAACAAAATGGATAGTAATCTAGATTTTTGTGGTAAATTTTCATAAGGGTGGGTTCTGAAGCGAAACTATGACAGCGGTGAAAGCCACTCGCATGTCACAGATGTGGCGAATCGAACAATAAGATCACGTACCTGAACATAGTTCAGCTCACTGCCATTATGATTTAGTAGAGGCCTATTCCAATTTTCAACAATTACTGTTATCATTTACAATCGTACTTCAGAGTTATCACATCAATTAGATATAAGTACATCTACTTATGAATCAACATAAGATATCCTAGCCTGCAGCCAATATCATGGCCTGTCCCTTTGATGTTCAATCCGCGATTCCGCCGGCCAAGTCGCTGGTTGCTATTTGCCGCATAAAAACATCAACAGAAGTTGAAATAAAACATGCGCAATAACGATGTATTAATTATGCGCAACACAAATATTAGGCAATTTGAAATCATACTGAATATGAGCATATTTTATTGATCAGAATATGACCATTCATAGCTTAGTTATAGGATTTGTAATTATATTGTCGCTTTTGTATATTTTATCGTTTTTCGATAATTTCCGCATTTCCAAACAAGATGAAAATTTGTACTTGGTATAAGTACAGCGAATGTGGAAACTAATGGCTCATGAAGAATACTAGATTGGCCTTTTTTCACTTTTGTGCTGCCTAGTAACTAAGGGATCAGTCGAAGCCGTTTTACCCCTGCGTGCTAATCGCCAATTGATCTTCAATACGCGAGGGGTTCTTGACGGGCATCGGTATTAACCCTATTATATACGCTGACGGGTGAGTGAGTGAATAGGGTTTAACGTCGCTTTCAACATTTTTTCAGCTATATCACGACGGGGAAGGGAAGGGAGGTGAGTGGGAGGGGTGTGGTTAACTACTTGTAACCGAGCAGATCTAATGCTGCCATTTTATACTGCTGTTCCACCGAAATATCATGCCGTAGGCAAACATGACACCCCACTCAGTCACATTATACTGACACCGTCCTTGTTCTATCCTCTTAATACTGAGCGTAAGCGAGGAAGCAACAAGTTCCATTTTCCAAGTCTTTGGTATGACCCGGCCAGGGATTGAACCCAGTACCTAGCGCTTACGAATATCAACAGTTTATTTTATTCTAATTACGTTATACTAACTTAAAACCTAAAACGTTGGAGATCAAGTAAGCGTATCATGCTATAATAAATGATCTCGATAATGAAAACGAGGAACGGTGAACGCAACAGTACAATCCACACTGGTGGTTCCCATAGTATACGCCATGGTTCTTTCATAATTTGAGAGCGCTACGTTTGATGATACAAGCATAGTTCAACCGGTTCCTCATGAGCCATTAGTTTCCACATTCGCTGTACTTATACCAAGTTCCCTGCTAATTTTCGTCTTGTTTGGAAATTCAGAAATTATCGAAAAACGATAAAATATACAAAACGACAATATAATTCCAATTCCTATAACTAAGCTATGAATGATCATATTCTGATCAATGAAATATGCTCATATTCAGTATGATTTCAAATTGTCTAATACTTGTGTTGCGCATAATTAATACATCGTTATTGCGCATGTTTTATTTCAACTTCTGTTGATGTTTTTATGCGGCAAACAGCAACCAGCGACTTGGCCGGCGGAATCGTGGATTGAACATCAAAGGGACAGGCCATGATATTGGCTGCAGGCTAGGATATCTTATGTTGATTTATAAGTAGATGTACTTATATCTAATTGATGTGATAACTCTGAAGTACGATTGTAAATGATAACAGTAATTGTTGAAAATTGGAATAGGCCTCTACTAAATCATAATGGCAGTGAGCTGAACTATGTTCAGGTACGTGATCTTATTGTTTGATTCGCCACATCTGTGACATGCGAGTGGCTTTCACCGCTGTCATAGTTTCGCTTCAGAACCCAGTTGCAGTTTTGATTAACCAGTATCACTCGCGCGCACATCGATTGCGTTTACATGTACACTTTATTTAAGTTTGTTCGTGTACTTTATATTTACGTTAAATTTAACGTCTTAACTTCCTATCATTATTTATGTTAAAAAAATATTCATAAAAATAAAAAATAAATAACTTTATATATAGGCCCTATTTATTTCGTTTCATATATATTTACAAAGGTTTTAACTATATATTTGTGTTTGACAATATTTTCACAAACGGCGACTTTATATTTTGATTTTAACTCTATATATTTGTCGTTGACAATATTGTCACAAACGGCGCCTCATAGTCAGATGAAGATCCACCAATAAAGTAGTTGAACGCATGCACAACACGAACACGAGGGAACGGTTCTTCTCAAGTTTGTGGAAACATTTGGTCAGCACTATCAGCGAACACTTTGAGGCGGTAATTGAGAGGTTGATAATGTATGGTGGTGGTGTTTTAGTACCGACGAGAACAGATCAGTCAAATTGGAAAGCACCAGTTGCACATGTAGTATGAATTGAAGATCATAGAATGTAATCGTTCAAAAGATATCACCAGTACTAGAATTTGACAATGATAAAATAGATAAAGGTCAGTCATTTTCAATAGGCTTCTGCTTCATCGCCAGTGGTATATGTTATATGAAGCCTGACAATAATCCTTCAGGAGATATTGGACCAATAATCAAGATGGACTGATCGACGGACGGGCAACGCAATTTTTAAATGATTTAATGGGCTTTGACGTTTTGACGTCATGGAACGGCAGATACATGTAATACAATGTATCTCACAGCTTACATACGTTACATAAGTTAACATATACAGACAGCTCGTGTTGCGCATGCGTTCAGACAGAAATCGTGATCAAAATATCCCATCTCGTCTATAGACGGGTGTATAAGACCGGAAGTGAGCATTACCCATACGCCAATTCCACGGTTGCGGTTGCATTGATCACTAGTGACGTAAAGCCATCCTGATATGCGCGTTATGCTTATATCCTCTCAAAATCAACCGTTGTTCCTTTCACGTATATATGCAAGAAACGTTGAGACAAGCCGTGTATTAACTGTTTACAAAAATCGATTTAGGTAATTAAGAGACAGAGAGACATGTTGAACAGTTCAGATGTTCGTACTGAAGTTTAAAGGAACGTGGAGGATTGAAATTATAGCAGAAGCACTTTTACTGAATCGATGAATGACCGCTTTGATGGTAAAACCACCTAAACCTTTCAAATACTCAAACTGCCTTGCCAGTCTAGAACATACCCAAGTTCATATGCAAATATTTTTTTTACAGCTGAAGGAAAGAATTGTGAAACGCTGAAGGAATGAAGACAGCGGGCTTGTAATTACAGGTCAACTATAGAATTAATATTGTGAAAATACCCAGCCTCTCAAAACCCATAAAAAAGTTTCAACCAGTCTAGTTTGTCAGAGGTAACCTGTCACTCTTTTACATTTCAAAGACATATTTCCTGAATAGACCGCAGCCACTGTACTTGATGTAATGGCTTTGATTTACATGACATGTCTGGCCAGTAGAATGAATACTCAACCCCAGTTGGAGATTTCAACAGACACATTTTCTGAATGTTTTCCATTATACTACAAATGCCAAATAATTTGGTTACGATAGCTAACATTTATAATAACTGTGTTGCTTTCTTGTATCTATTCCACATAGGTGAAGCATTTCTAGGAAATACGTTTCAACATTGCTCTACTCATGAAAGCTCGAGCTTGTATCTTTGTTATATTTCATCATATTTTGAGTGCTTAAATTGTTGCCACCACAAAGGCCTCAAGGTATTAATGTGGCTAGTATTGTTGTTATTAAAACTGCTGAAAAGAGTATATATGAAGACAATGGCATATCTGCTAGGGGGAAGTTCTCTTAACCCCATATATATTTTTTGTTGCCATGCGTGCCAATACGCTAGCATGAGTAGAGCTAAGCGTGAGCAGCATTGTTTTCTATGTATGATTTCTTTGCGTGTAATAAATCAGGTTTTCGACCAGACACATGGTATTTGCCTATTTGTATGTTATCTGAGTGATATTAGACAGAAACTGCTGAAATGAGTATATATGAACATAATGGCACTGTACGTGCAGTGCATTTAGACCCTGGACATGTATAAATGTTAAATATTAAATATTTAAATATTAAGCGTGCAAGCTTATAATCTAAAAATCGACCAAAGAGGTCCATGTCCCCCGCTAGCAGCACCAGTTATGGTGGATTACATCCACCATAACTGGCGCTGCTGCTTCGGGGGCCATGGGCCTCTATGGTCGATTTTTTGTGGTCGCTGATATCTCATATCACTGATGAAGAGTATGATTTGAAAATGGAGATATCGCTGATCAGTGAGCGATGCACCCCACAGCGGTGGGGTAATGGTTGCATTTAAATATTTTTAAGGTGTTGACAGTCAAGTTATACACTATAAATATTCCCAACCGTCCTCTCACCAATGTCAAGGCACACCCCAAGTTTGAAGTTGATCGGTTAAATCGTTCACGAGTTATTGTCCGGACAAGAAAATCTAAGATCCAAATGCTTATAATCCAATATGGCTGACGGCGGTTACATTAGGCACATTGCTGAAAAACAATCCCAACCGTCCTCTCATCGATGTCAAGGCACACCCCAAGTTTGAAGTTGATCGGTTAAATCGTTCACGAGTTATTGTCCGGACAAGAAAATCAAAGATCCAACTGCTTATAATCCAATATGGCTGACGGCGGCCATATTGGATTATGTACATTGCTGAAAAACAATCCCAACTGTCCTCTCACTGATGTCAAGGCACTCCCCAAGTTTGAAGTAGATCAGTTGAATCGTACTCCAGTTATTGTCCGGACAAGATCCACCTGCTTATAATCCAATATGGCTGACGGCGGCCATATTAGATTACGCACATTGCTGAAAAACAATCCCAACCGTCCTCTCACCAATGTCAAGGCACACACCAAGTTTGAAGTTGATCGGTTAAATTGTTCACGAGTTATTGTCCGGACAAGAAAATCTAAGATCCAACTGCTTATAATCCAATATGGCTGACGGCGGCCATATTGGATTATGTACATTGCTGAAAAACAATTATTGTTGTTGTTGATCTGTAGGTCCATTTTTAAGACCGTTGGGTATTTATAACTGGCGCTACAAGAAAAAAGTATCATGGTGTTATATCCTACAAATGCTGTTTGTTCTCTTATGCTCAAAAATGAGATACTTGTCGGTGAGCGGAGTTCGATCGATCAGTATGTATTGTCTACCTCATTGGTGCAGAGTAAGAAGACTAGGAAAAACCATATTCCCAAACATTATGTAGGCCGGCAGAGAAAGACATATCTTCAGTGGTAGGGTAGGTAGAAATAATATGTACATTGCAAATAGGAAAAAAAACATGGTCATGTAATTTACAATCCTTTTACTAAGTTCTGTGATCTAACGAAAGCCGGTGTGTCCAACGTGATTTGCCGTAAATTGATTTTTGAGAGTATAAGTCAAAGAATTTGATTATGTTTCTTCATATATTCTATACACTAATGAGCTATTTTTGTTTTCCAAAATACTTAGTTACTCACTTGTCCCGTTCAGATTGTTGAAGAAACAGAAGAAAACTCAAAGGACTTTCCTGCAACAATCAGCGATGAACGCGCCACAACAAATTAGACTTGCCCAATATGATCTAATTTCTGAACTCGGAAATGATTCGGAATTTGTTTCCAACTATCCAGCGGACAAACTTATTTTCTTTTCAGAAGCTTTCGAATATATTTTATTCAGACCTCTACTGAAAAGAGATGAAACATTTATTGTATTGGAATGCCAGATATATGTAGATTAATACTTTACCGGTATATGTATTCTTACAATGTTATGATCGGTACGGCAGCTGAATTTCACAATACACATGAGTAATCTATTGAAACCGCAAAATTGAACTTACGAAGTATGGTATCACAAAAACCGGACAAAATTCATCCTTTCGTGACGTTTTCGTGTGTTATATGTTCCTCCAAGTATTTAAGGCGAGAAGTTTCATTATAAACAATTCACAACAGGCATTGCCTTTAATACTTGCGTAAATTGAAAACATGCGATCTAACGATTCTTAACTAAAATAAACCTTCCCCTTTTAGATGTTGATAATGCATGGTGGTGGTATTTTAGTACCTATGAGAACAGAACGTTCGTTACGTTACGTTACAGATCAGTCGAATTGGAAAGCACCAGTTGTACATCTACTATGAATTGAAGATCCTAAAATGTAATACTTCAAAAGATATCACCAGTACTAGAATTTAACAACGATAAAATAGATAACGGTCAGTCATTTTCAATAGGCTTCTGCTTCATCGCCAGTGGCATATGTTATATGAAACTGGAATGCCTGACAATAAGCCTTCAATAGATATTGGGTCAATAATCAAGATGGACACACAGACGGTCGGGCAACGCCATTTTTAAATGATTTAATGATCTTTGACGTTTTGACGCCATGGAACGGCAGAAATCTCACAGCTTACTTATGTTACATAATTTAACATACAGACAGAAATCGTGCTCACCTCATCTATAGACGGGTGAAAAAGACAGGAAGTTATCATTACCCATAAGCCAATTCCTCGCGGTTACATTGCTCACTAGTGACGTGAAGCCATCCTGACATGCACATTTCAGGCCCGTAGCTGGGGGGTTATTTTGGGTTCGAAAAAAAACCCCTTTCGGAAATATTATGTATTTTTCTCATATAAATGCCCTTCTCAACTGAAGCGAACCCACTATTTGCTCTTTTTCTCATACAGCGAACCCCCTGATGTGCGTCTTGGAGTGAAGGCGAACCACCCCTCACGTAAATACTGGCTACGGCCCTGCATTTTGCTTATATGCTTTCAAAATCAACCGTTGTTCCATTCACGTATATCTACAAGAATCGTTGAGACACGCCGGATATGAGGTGTTTACAAAAATCGATTTACGTTATTAAAAGAGACAGAGAAAGACGTTGAACAGAACAGTCCAGACGTTCGTACAGAAGTTTAAAGGGACGTGGAGGGATGATGTTACAGAAACACATTTACTGAATCGATGAATGACAGCTTTGATGTTGAAAAAACCTAAACCTTTCAAATACTCAAACCGTCTTGCCAGTCTAGAACATACCCAAGTTCATATGCAAATAATTTTTCACAGCTGAGGAAAAGAATTGTGAAACGCAGAAGGTATTGTAACGTGTACGAGCAGGACCAGTCGTAGTGTTTAGAAGAAAACGAATCAATAACCGGGATTGCCCACTGGCATTCTGG
Organism: Hanleya hanleyi; assembly: GCA_036873755.1. Lineage (NCBI taxonomy): Eukaryota > Metazoa > Mollusca > Polyplacophora > Lepidopleurida > Hanleyidae > Hanleya > Hanleya hanleyi. The sequence goes on along the minus strand of JAVTVY010016069.1, from coordinate 53,827 downwards.
CCGTCACCGTCGTTAACCCCTTCACTAGTAGAGATCCGGGGCTCGAAGAGATGATCACAACCCCACAAGGATGACTGACTCGAATGTAAAGGTCTATTATGGTATATTCTGCACAAGTAGTATACGCGGTTACAAATAATAGCGTAGAACCGCGTGGCTTAGACAGAATGTCTAAGGAGATGTAACGTTAAGATATTTACACATATGTACAGACACTAGGAGAGTGTTTGCAAATAAACTTGATGGATATATACACGTGAGGTAAGCGGATGTGTGCACACAAGTTAACGGATACATACACTTGGGGTGTGCATATAAGGTTCACGGATACATACCTTGGTGTATGCACGTAAGGTTCACGGATACGTGCCCCTGAGAGAGTGTGTGCATATAGAGTTAATGTATCCCTAGTGTATATGTGGATAATAGAAGATGATGTGTGCAGTTTAAACTTGATGTTATATGGTAATAAGATATATATGAGAGTGTATGCATATAACTTTATAGTTAATATAGTGCTTAATGCGCGATAAGGGCGGCCTGGCTGCTGGCCCTTCTCTTCTGGGGGTAAGGGCGGCCAACTCGCTCTGGTAAACGAGAAATACAGGGGAATGCATTTCCGAAATCCGCCTTGCTCGACGTGACGACACGGGTCAAGGTCGTTCTTCCACATTCCAGCGGGAGTACACGGTCCTGATTCAATCTGTTCTATACACAAACGGGTAACCGTTACAGTATCAACACACTGGGCTTGTAAATACAGATTCATTCAAATTTTTGTGAAACTACCCACCCTCTCAAAAAAAAAAAAAAAAAATACAAAAGTTTCATCCAGTCCATTTTATCAGAGGCAACCCCTCGCTCCTTTACATTTCAAGGACATATTTGCTGACTATACTGCAGTCACTGCACTTGATGCAATTGACTTACAGGACTATCTGTCATGTCTGCCCAGTATTATGAATGCTCAGTCCCAAAGTACTTTGGAGATTTCAAACACACACATTTTCTAAATATTTTCCATTATACCGTAAATGCTTCGTAGGTCCTGTGACGTTAGTCACACTGCCATATGTACATTATAAATATGAAAAACATGGTTATGTCATTTACAACCCTTTTCACCAACTCCTTAACTTCGGTAATATAACGAAAGCCGGTGTGTCCAAACTCAAATAGTTTGATATTTGAGACTATGTCAAAGGCTTTGATTATCATATATTTTATACACTAATGAGCTATTTTTTCCAACGTAATTACTCACTTGTCCCGTTCAGATTATCGAAGAAACAGAGGAACGAAAACTCAAGAGACTTTCCTGTAATAATCAGCCATCAACGCGCCACAACAAGATAAGACTTGCCCACTATAATATAATTACTGAACTCGGAAATGATTCGGAATTTGTTTTTAACTATACAGCTGGCAAACTTATTTTCTTTTCAGAAGAATTCGATATCTATTTTATTCAGACCTCCCTTGAAAAGGGATGGAACATTTATTGAATTGGAATGCCAGATATATGTAGATTAATAGTTTATATCTATTCTTACAATATTTTGATCGATAAGGCAGCTGCATTCCACAATACACATGATTATTCTAGAAACCGCAACTTGCAAAGTATGTTATCACAAAACAAAGTACAAAATTCATCATTTTGTGACGTTTTCCTATGTTATATGCTTCACCAGTATTCCTGGGGAGAAGTTTCATTTAAAACCCAATTCACAACTGGCATTGCCTTTAATAGTTGCATAAATTGAAAACATGCAATCTAACGGTTCTTAACTAAAATAAATCAGCATTCTTACAATCTAAATTCTACCTTGGATTGGGGGAGCAAGAGGACACTTGTATGTTACAAGCCATTATGACAGCACAGTATATTGACAAATGACAATGTCTTTAATAGAATGTACAGTAAAACAGGCTCCGCGAGAACAGCACAGCATCCTTTTCCAACGCCTATGTAAAATGTTGTTTTCACTAGTAGCACAGGTCCCCAAAAACAAGTTTGGGGGTAGGGGGGGAGGGGGAGGAGGCGGCTTTAGAATAAAGTTTCGAAATACATAATCTTCACATAACATCATGCTTTATATAAACGCACACCAAGGTGTGAAACGTAATTTGGGTAAACGAAAAATAAACGGTTTACATGTACCTCAAAACAAATCCACCAGCATATTCTGGAAGTTTCGATCTATAAATTTCGACCGTCAAATTGATTTTTGTACTTTTAAACATTTGCCGATTGGGCGATTTCAAATCCAAGTTCAATGTCCGTTTTCTGCGTCTCACAGAGCTGATGACCCGACTTATCTCAAACCGACTTTGATTCTGACTAGCCAGTCGCGTGAAGCCCCCGACTACCTTATTTGGAAGTACCAATTCAGCAGTCCTGACCATGCTGACAGGAAAATCAAATTTGCAACTTTCAGATGTGAGCGACGAAAGCCTGACAAAAAATCGGAGAGGAAGCATCTGGCTTATTGTTGGTTTGTCCCAGATGAAGTATAACCCAAGTGATTAAATAAAGAGGATATCAATTTAAAATAAAGAGATAAAACGAATTCCACTTTTACTGGAAAAGCATAAAAGAAAAATAGTCAATTTATTCAATCGACAATTTATTCAACAATGACTTGTTTTCTGTCAGACATTGAAAAGCATAAACATTATCCCCTTATACATCTTCCCCTATCAAGGTCCCAATGATTTTAGCAGACAAAATACATTAACTGAAACACAACAGAGCAGATAGGCTCATGTATTAAAAACCCCTCTCTGTGTGTTATTGTGCAGCTCAACAACACTTTTCCAAAAACACACTTCACATACATCTTTCAATCTCATTGATATTGCTCCCTGAAATAGAGCTACACCCCTGTAAAATGGAGATGAAAGAAGTTCTTCAAACATCTACCACAAGAGACAATGAGCATATTAACTGTAGCGTGTGGTGATGAAGAAATAAAATTGGCATCTAAAGAATTTGCATAATACTGAGATATATTTTGTTCCCTATTACAATATAATGTCATGTTACGGTGAAGAATTACTATTACAACAGAAAATTTTAGAATGTGGTTTGGTAACCGTATCTAAAAAAAAATATCCAGGGCCCAAATGTTGTACCCCATTAATGATTTATGTTGCATAAATTAATATAGACAAAGCCTGATCATTTGAATGTACGTATTTGTCCTGGTTCACTATGGACATCACATAATCGCAACATGTTAGGCAGTCCCTCGTGTAGGATAATATTAGTTACATGGGTTGTCAGTGGCCCAATATGAAATTTATATTGGACGAGGCGTCAGTCGAGCCCAATATAAATTTTACTTACCCCATATATTTCTGTATTGGTTCACTGACAAACCGTGTAACGAATTTATCCCGCTGAAGACCTTTTCTGGACAAGCTAATGTCCATAAGCAAATTCTGTGATAAAGGACTTCTTGTGAACAACTTTGGCCCTATGTTGTTGTTGCTCACAAAAAAAAAACAAAAAAACAACACTCTATGTGAAGTCAGATTTGCAATATTCATTTGCGTTGATCGTCGCTGATTTAGAATACGAGCTGTTCACATTATGAATGCTATCTAAATTAGAACTACAGCTGCTGAAACTCACATTTATTACAAATACTTGTAAAACTGAAGCTCGAGGAATACTGGACGCGACCCGAACGACACGAGTGCGTCGAGAAGGAATAATGTAAAGGGAGATAACCTAGTTACCCGCCCCAAATTACAATCGTGGCGGTGGATGGAAAAATAGCGGGCGACCATGTGACCGTGATAGTTCGTTTTCATTGGACGATTTTGCCCGAAGCAGGATAGATTAGGGCACACTGTGCGTGCAATATACTTGGCCATTTTCATTCGCTGTCGGTCTGCTAAATCTGTCATATTTGGACTGTAGTTCCACATATCGTTGCTGGAGGCTTCAAGCGACTGATCAATCAGAATTGGTTAGTCAATGAAAGCTCGTATGTAACACGGGAGAAGAGTATCTCCCCACCACCCGTATACATGTTTAACACAAAAGTCGGTTTGAGAAAATGCGGTTCATCAGCTCTGTGAAACGGGTAAAATGTACCGTGAACTTGGATTTTGGATCGCCCGCAAAGGTGTAAAAGTACACAAATTTAACAATTTCACGACGAGAATAAAAAGAGCGACCCTTCTAGAATATGTTGGTGTTTTTCGTTTTTTTTGTTGTTGTTGGACAAACCGCTTATTTCTCGTTTCACCCAACGGACGTTTCACACGCTGTTGTGAAAATATAAAGTATAGGGTTTATATATAGAGACCTCATATTTAGACAATTCACCTTGAAACCACTCCCACCCTCCCCCAGCTCTTGTAGTGAGTGCCAGTGACTAACAGAAAGACCCCCTTCCAGAGAGGAAGTGGCTTTAAAACTCCATTTGGTGCAAATGTTACTTGTGAGACCATGATTGTAAACATGTTTGTTTGCGGTAACAAGACCTTCAACTAAAACTTGGGTCGGTAGATAGAGAAGTGTTCATTTTTATTCAGCATGGGATAATGTACCAGAAATTTTCTAAAATTTTGTGAGAACTATCAATAAAAAATATTTTATTGGTAGTTATCACAAGTAAACTTTTTTTTTAGTTTGGCCATATCAACGTAAGATGTGAAGTCACCTCACAAAAGTCTAATCATATCTGATCCTTGGTCTAAGGGAGTGAAATTTACCATTATATATCTTAGGACCAGGATCTACCAAAAAAATAAAAAAAAAATAAAAACATAAACAAATATGTCCACTCTGGTTATGTCACAGTGACATACTAAAAACGTATATAAGGTCTATTATGTGGTTAGCCTTTCAGATTTTTTTGAATAATGCCATTTTCTCTATAGCAAATATACATTGGAGTAGGAAATAATTTCAAAGTGTAAACTAATCTTTTTGAAAATGGTGCTACACATGTGGCGACGCGGCGCGCGGCATAGCAGTCAATGTTTTGTCGTGCTTGCTCCATGTTTGAGTCAAATTGTTCCAAGGTCAAACATCCACAATGCTGACGAGTATGAAGGGTATGGGGTTGATTTCTTCTCCACGAAATCAAAATATATTTCACCAACCATGATCAGGACGCACAAGGAACACCGGCTGTCAAAACCCTCAGGGTGTAGTGATGCATAAAATAAGTTACTCAATATAACAATATCGCACTAAATGTACTGGCATACTAAAGACTAGAATATATAAACACAAATGTTTGGCAAACAAGGTTTAATGAAAGCTCGTGTGAAACACGAGAGAAGAGCATTTCCCCAGAATACACGTTTAACACATAATTTGGTACTCACAGGGCTTTAGTTCTCCCCAATTTGGGCACACCCTCTGCTAGGTGAAGGAATGTTTTTTTAGGGTGAGACAGATGGGGCATATACTCCTGGGGGATTAGCAATCGGGAATCATCCCTAGTAGCAATGCCTCTGAGAAGCGATTTCTTTACCAATGGGCGAAACCCAGTGTGAGGCAACACCAACTTTATCTTTTGTTTCACGGGCCTAGGGACATTAACAAAATTGAATATCAGAACAAAATTTACGTGGCCAAATTTGAAATTGCCGCTTTTTTTTTGCAACACAAAGTTTGAACATAAATATTTCAACCCATTTTTTTATTCCTTATTGTATAAATTAGGCTGTAATATTCCATCTGAAACAAGGCCTGCAAACAAAAATGCCACACAACAAAAATAAATACCGTTCACGATAATTTTTCACTGGGAGACAGCGAATTGTCGTTGTTGTAAAATGCTGCTAATAGTATTTAAGCAATAACGACATTCAACATAAATCGGGTACCTTCATTGGTGTGATCCATACCTGTGTCATGATACCCATATTCCGACAGTGATGTGGTATGTCAGAGCTTGGACATGGTGGATGTTTCACCAGCTCAGTCGATACGGCATGGTTTTAAGTTACTGTTGAAACATCAGGCTGTTGCAACACACGCAAACGTTGGTAGATTGACATGGAAGACCACAGTTACAACGGTGATGATGATGAGTTTATGTTATATCATAATATACGGTACATAACCATGGAAAAATAGGTTGTCAACTGGGATAGGCTTCTAGTCAGCCACCAATTACACACGAATTATGAATTTGGAGAGCCTATTTTCACTCCTTTAAAAATTATTGCTAATGCTAAATTTAAACTTGATAAAACCGGTTAAGCTGATTCACTTACCCACCCACCCACCCGACCTACCGACCGAAAAAACAAGCAGGTGAAATCTAAAGCCCTCGGAAGATGGCACATAAGTTCAATGGAAAAAAAAGTCATTCAGACGAAATCGTGAGAGAAAGGTTTCCCTATGCTCTGACTAAAGCGTGACCTAATGGTGAACAGAGGCTATCAAACACAATCAGACCAATTTTCCCGGCTTAAGGAGTTAGCACACAAAGTCTGACCCGAAAATATTTAACGGTTTCAGAAATATTCACGTTCAAAGTCGTTGCGGCGGCGGATCTGGCGGAGCCGTTTCTCATGAAAACATAACAGCAGCTACTTTGTGGAAATGCTCTATTAATGAGCAACTAAAGAACAGTATAACATGTTACCTGGTCATCTATGGAACTTATTTCTATGAAACTAATATAGCGGAGGGTGTTTACGGAATTCCCCAGGTATGACCCTTTAGAAGAATCCAATACGGAAATATATATATATATGTATGACGATATTCTGTGTGGCTTTTCATCTTCTTATTTTGATGTCCAGTGTGAATTATTTCATCTTTTTTTTTCAACAGATACTTAACCCTCATTCATCAAATTTCATAATGAGCACCCGGTTGGACATTCACCACCGTGAGCTATACATGTTCCGTCCGATAACCTTTCATTACACACCTATCCTGGCACACTGACCATCAATGTGTATTTTCATCAGTGAAACTTTCTGCTACACACCGGTGCGGATACAATCATCAGCTATATGGCTTTTGAGTATTGATCGCTATCTATATGACGGCATGAGTGCTCTCGTATCTCTTTCGATATTTTCTTAGCGCAGCTATACGGGCATATTGAACATACTTATGGCTTAACACCAGTATGATTTCTCTGATGTCTGGTCAGATTGTATTTTTCGGGCACAGCTATATGGACACACTGGACATTTGTATGGCTTTTCACCAGTATGAGTTCTCTGATGTTTCTTCAGATAATTGTTCTGTGCACAACTATACGGACACAATGAGCATTTGTATGGTTTTTCACCAGTATGATTTCTCTGGTGTGTTTGCAGACGGCTTCTATCGGAGCATCTGTACTGGCATATATAACATACGTATGGTTTTTCACCAGTATGAGTTCTCTGATGTTTTCGCAGACTGCTTTTAATGGAGCAGCTGTACGGGCATATAGAACATATGTATGGTTTTTCACCAGTATGAGTTCTCTGGTGTGTTTGCAGACAGCTTCTATCGGAGCATCTGTAGGGGCATATAGAACATTTGTATGGCTTTTCACCAGTATGAGTTCTTTTATGTTGTTGTAGATAGTATTTCCGGACACAGCTATATGGACACAATGGACATTTGTATGGCTTATCACCAGTATGAGTTCTCTGATGTCTGTTCAGATGGTGTTTTCGAGCACAGCTATACGGACACAATGGACATTTGTATGGCTTATCACCTGTGTGAATTTTCTGATGTCTCTGCATATTAATTTTCTTGATACAACTATACGGACATATTGGGCATTTGTATGGATTTTCGCAGGTGTGTGGTCTCTCATGGTCTAGCTTATCACTGATCAGGTCTGCATTTTGGGTTTCTAGGACATGTGTCAATGAGGTGGTGTCTGGGCTGGAACAGTCAGTGTTCAGCTGAGTATAATTTCTAAACACATTATTGACCCGATACAGGTTCACAGGAAAAGGTTCTTCCACCGGAGCTTTATTATCCTCAAGTTTGGTCTGCTCAGTATCAGTGCATGTGCCCGGACACTCCTGGAAGATCAAAACAGTCTAGTTATCATGATTGTACTAACTGACAAGGTCAAGGGGTAATGTTTTAAGAATCAACAGTATATCACTGTAAGCTATTATCCATGGGAAGAAAAAGCTGTTTACATAAGTGAGTGGGTGGGTGAGTACGATTTAACGTCTTCTTCGATTATGTTTCTCATATTAAGACGGTTCCTACACGTACCAGGACACGAGAGTGCTCATAGTTCCTTTTATTCTGGACACTGATCAGCTCAGCCAGTGAAGTATCCGGTCACCTATCCAAGTTTGTCCTGGGCTATTTTATATACATTTTTCTGTAATTACTTATATTACGAGGCAGGGTGAGTGGTTGGGTGTTAAAGGGATACAGTCGATGGGTCAAAGTTTCTTAATATTGAGATGTGATTCAATTTACTATATACTTGTGCTGACAAATCTTTATGTCAGTGTCCTCTAATCTTGTTTTGGTCAATATTTGACCAGATAATGTATGTTTTCAACAGTTGTCATCTGTGTTATTGTATACAACATACACGGGATACACCTGGTATGACTTACTTGTTTAATTGGTCTATGTACAAGGATCTTCTGCAGTGGCCGGTCAACTACATCAAACTCGATTACGGGATCTTCTTTTGTAGTTACATGTTTGTGTATTCTACTTTGGATCCCTAATTCCTCCTTCATATACATATTATTGGCTCGTTGGCTCCATAATTCGTTCTTTATCACTGATTCGTTCGTTTGGTCAAGATCCTCCCGTTTTACTGATAAATCTTCCATTTTTTCTCCCTATGAAACTAATGCAGTCTTGTCTGAAAAGATACCATACACTTTTTAAAAATAATTCATCTCGCATATCGAAACATGTAACACTACGTGGATATTCTGTCCATATATATATATATATATATATATATATGGAACTTGAATGAACCAAACAACGCTGAGCAAAGTTATACTCCAAATCGGTTTGTGTTTTCCAAACAAAATTTCCGGAGAAATCGACATATGATCGGACCAACAACACAGACTGGGTCAAATAAAGGATCTCAGAATAAAAGATAAAGACATAATTATGAAAGTTGAAATGGACGTGTTGAAAATATGGACAAAAATAAGATTTTTTTCTCCCCAAAGGATTTGGCGGACGATAAACTAAATAAGTTAATTCACAGTACATCTAGTATTTCGGACTTTACTGTTTATTCTCGAAGGACTTTTACAAAGGCGGTACTAAGAATAGAGAGCTAGACAGATTCTTCGCCATGTGACTTTAATACACAACACCTGAGCCCCACAGGGGTCGAATTATTTGTATTAATTATGAAACAAAGCCGAAGGCTAAATTGTGCTAAGTTGTAACATGTTGTGGTCACGTGCTATGTTACCAGCCCATGTTTGGCCATTGAGAGGTTGATAATGTATGGTGGTGGTGTTTTTGTACTGACGAGAACAGATCAGTCAAATTGGAAAGCACCAGTTGCACATGGCGTATGAATTGAAGATCATAGAATGTAATACTTCAAAACATATCACCAGCACTAGAATTTGACAAGAAAAAATAGATAAATGTCAGTCATTTTCAATAGGCTTCTAGTCTGACAATAATCCTTCAAGAGATATTGGACCAATAATCAAGATGGACTGGCAGACGGACGGACAACGCAATTTTTAAATGATTTAATGATCTTTGAAGTTTTGGCATCATGGAACGGCAGATACAATATGTACAATGTATCTCACAGCTTACATATGTTACATAAGTTAACATATACAGACAGCTCGTGTTGCGCATGCGTTCAGACAGAAATCGTGATCAACATATTCCGTCTTCTCTATAGGCGGGTGTATAAGTGCGGAAGTGATCATTACTCAAACCAATTCCACGGTTGCGTTTGCATTGATCAATAGTGACGTGAAGCTATCCTGGCATGCACATTAATAAATATATGCAAAAAACGTTGAGACAAGCCGGATGTGAAGTGTTTACAAAAATCGATTTGCGTAATTGAAAGAGACAGAGAGCCATGTTGGACAGCTCAGATGTTCGTCAGGGGCCGCGGAGCCGGGGGGCTCGTTCTCCCACACCTCGGAGCTGTAATGTTATAAGCCATATCTAGGGGCGACTTCAGCCCCCCCCCCCCACTTTATGGTCGAGATAGGGGTCAGCCCCCCCCACTTTTGAATATGGCTCCGCGGCGCCTGTTCGTGCTGAAGTTTGAAGGGACATGGAGGCGTGAAATCACAGAAACACTTTTACCGAATCGATGAATGAACGCTTTGATGGTGAAAACACCTAAATCTTTCAAATGCTCAAACTGTCAGTCTAGAACATACTCAAGTTGATATGCAAATATATTTTCACAGCTGGGGAAAAGAATTGTGAAACACTGAAGGAATCAAAACACTAGGCTTATAAATACAGGTCACCTATAGAATCCAGATCCAAATTATTGTGAAAATTCCCAGACTCTTTCAGCAAGTGTAGTTTGTCAGACGCAACCTGTCACTCTTTCACATTTCAAAGACATATTTCCTGACTAGCCGGTATAATGAATACTCAACCTCAAAGTTGGAGATTTCAACACACACATTTTCTGAATGTTTTCCGTTATACTGTAAATGCTAAATAATTTTGCTACGGTAGCTAATATTTATAATAAATGTGTTGCTTTCTTGTATAAATTCGACATGGGTGAAGCATTTCTTGGAAATACGTTTAAACATTGCTCCATTCATGGAAACTTCAGCTTGTATCTTTGTTATATTTCAACATATTTTGAGAGCTTAAATTGTTGTCATCACAAAGGTCTCAAGGTATCGTTGAACCTAGTATTGCTCTTACTAGAACTGCCGAAAAAAGTATGACAACGAAGGCATTGTAACTGCAGTGTATTTAGATCCTGGACATGTGTTCAACTTTAAGTTGAGCAAACAGCATCGTAGGCTTAATCTTAGAGCCAACAGTTTCTGTATTCGTGCTGTGAACCCATGGAACCAATTGCCTTCTTCACCAGTGAATGCTGCTCCAGTTAACAGTTTCCAAAGTGAGCCAAATAACACCTGGAAACATAAATCCACAAAATTTCAATTTAATTGATAATAGCATGCGCACCAATATGTGTTATGGTAGAAAAGTCAAAAAAAAAAAAAAAAAAATGGTCTAGACAAGCATATAATATACTCATTATAATGACCTTAAGTTCAAGGTAAATTCAAGGAAAATGTCTAAATATTCCGCTGAAACTGAATAACCCTTCTTTTTATTCTGTAAGCTTATTTTGCAGGAGTTTATTCCATATTTCGTGTAATTTTGAATGGCCAAAGTTGACACAGCCTAATTGTAATGTTTTCACTTACAAGCTCGTACCTTAATAATTAACAGTAACACGTCCAGAAACGTCCATTTAACATTACAAGTGCAGAAACTAAATGCACTCCACACACAAATTATTTTTCTTCAGCATACGCTTGTCAGTAATTTTCAAAATAAAATGATCTGTCCAACGTGATATGCCGAAAATTGATATTCGAGACTATGTCAAAGAGTTCGATTATGTTTCTTCATATTCTATACACCAATGAGCTATACTTTTCCAGAATAATTACTCACTTGTCCCGTTCAGAATATAGAAGTAACAGAATAAAGAAAACTTGAAGAACTTTCCTGCAACAATCAGCGATGAACGCGCCACAACAAATTGGACGTGCCCAATACGATCTAATTTCTGAACTAGGAAATGATTCGGAATTTGTTTTTAACTATCCAGCGGACAAAACTTATTTTCTTCTCGGAAGCTTTCGAATATATTTTATTCAGACCTCTATTGAAAATGGACAAACAATTTATTGAGTTGGAATGCCAAATATATGTAGATTAATAGTTTATATCTATCCTTACAATATTATGATCGATACGGCAGCTGAATTTCACAATACACACGATTAATCTATAGAAACCGCAAAATTGGACAAAATTCATCCTTTTGTAAAGTTTTCCTGTGTTATATGTTCCACAAAGTATTTAAGGCGAGAAGTTTCATTATTAACAATTCACAACAGGCATTACCTTTAATACTTGCGTAAATTGAAAACATGCAATCTAACGATTCTTAACTGAAATAAATCAACATACTTACAATCTAAATTCTACCTTGGACTGGGGGAGCAAGAGAACACATAAATATATTGTCAATGAGAGTAGCTGATTGTGATTTTACCCGAGTAGGTTTTGTTATTTTGGGATAAAAATAGAATGATTTTAACGTTTCAAAGAATTGTTTGCTAGGGCCGTGGGTGTCTGTCTTTAGGAGATCAATATTGAAATCACCCATCAGTATACATTGTTTTTTTTTCAGGTTTTAGCATATTTAGAAGGTTTGTGAGAGCTGCATTGAAATAGTTGAGGCATTTTCCAGGGTGGCGGTAAATAAGACCTAATACATATGTTCTACTATCAAGTGTGACTTCCACAAATAATGATTCATATTCATTATTAAGATAAGCTGTGGATAGGTCTTTACGTATTGAGCATTTAGTGATGTCATTCCGTACGTAGATTATAATACCGCCTCCTTTTTTGGCTTCTCTAGGTAAGGGATATGGTGTGTAGCCTGGTATATCGTACAGAGTTTCTGTATTTGGGTCTAACCAGCTTTCTGAAACACCAGTGATGGAAAACTTGTGGTTGATATTATGAAGAAGGGCAGTGATTTCAGTGCAGTGCTTTTTGAGGCTTCTAGCGTTGATATGGAACCCTAACCCTAACCCTAACCCTAACAGTGATTTAACATAATTTTCAAAATAATAATCAGACTGAAAGTTATTAACCGAGTGCCAGTGGGAACGTTCGCCATCATTATCATCAGTCAAATAAGGTGACTGGTCAGGAATATTCAATTGTACAGGATTGAAACACATTCTTTCGAAGCCATCCATATAAGAGTCATCGGATGTGGTTTGATCTTCGTTTACAGGTCCATCGTCATAATTGTATAATGGTAGTTCTTGCCAGCTATTCATTTGTAATAATATATACTCTTAAATACAGTACAGATAAATGCAGATGTATGATAACATATATAATTAGTCGATGAAAACATCAACACTCTCAGTTCCGTGTTACTCAAATATTTTCTTAGAGGACTGGATTTGGTTTGACAAAGTTTAAATTCGGGAACAGTGAAATAAGGGTCAAACAAGAAAAAACAATACGTAAAGAACAGAAACAAAGAAAGTGAGCTAAGCATAAAGCTCATGTGCGAGGCTACTTGAGTCCCGCAGGATATTAAACAAAGTTAGTCCAAAATAGCTGCACGTGTAAATAACTTTACTAAGACAGATTGTCCGCACAGAGAACTGCACACTTTGATGTGTAGTTACCACAAACAATGGGGAATGGTCTAGAGATGGAAATTTCCCACTATATATCTTGGGAGCAGGATCTACCAGAAAATGTGAAAAAAAAAAATAAACAAATATGTCCGCTCTGGTTACGTCATCGTGACATATACCAAAAATGCATATTTGGTCTATCATGTGGTTAGACGTTCAGATATTCTAATAGTGCTATTTTCTCTATAACAAATACATAATGGACTAGGAAATAATGTCGAAGTGTGAAATAGAATGATCTTCTTGGAAATGCCGGTGCACATGCGGCTAGGTGGCGCGCGTCATACTAGGCAATGTTTTGTCGTGCTTGCTCAAAGTTTGAGTCAAATTGATCCCGGGCCAAACGTTCACAGTGCTGATGAGTATGATGAGCAAGAGACGTCTTCTCTACGGAATCAAAATAGATACGCTAGCAAAGATCAGCTTGAACTGGAAACACCTGCTGCGAAAACCCTCAGGGTGTAGTGATGCATAAAATAAAGTTACTCAATATAACAATATCGCACTAAATGTACTGTTACACTAAAGACTAGAATATATCTACGCAAATGTTCAATGAAAGCTCATGTGAAAAACAGAAGAAGACCAATTCACCCGAATACATGTTTAACACATAATTTGGTATTCACAGGGCTTTAGATCTTCCAAATTTGGGCACACCCTCTGTTAGGAGTGGGAATTTGTTTTTAGGATGAGACAGATGAGGCACATACTCCTGGGGATCAGCAATGGGGAATCATCCCCAGTAGTACTGCCACTGAGAAGAGATTTCTTTACCAATGGGCGAAACCTAGCGTGAGGCAACACCAACTTGATTGTGTGTTTCACGGGCATGCAGACAAAATAAAATTTCAAACTGCTTATTTTTTTTGCTACACAAATATGTACATAAAAATTTCAACCCCTTTTTTATTTCTGATTGTATGAATTCGGTTGTAGTATTCTATCTGAACAATGCCGGTGTGATGGATACGAATATCCTGGTGATGAGTGTCCCGTTTCATATCCTTTTCTATTGCAACCAAGGACGGACACTTGTCCCCAATGCGGGGAAAAGTGTCCTACCTGGGTTAGAAGATAGAAGACGGACACTCTTAGCTACCGGACATTTCAAGCCTCCACACCGGCAAATAAAAATGGCACACAACAAAAATAAATACCTTTCACGATGATGTTTCACAGGAAGTCAGCGAATTATTGTTGTTGAAAATGCTGCTAATAGTACTTGGGCAATAAAGACATTCAACATAAATCGGACATCTTCATTGGTGTGGTCCATCACTGTGTCTCGATACCGATATTCCGACAGTGATGTGGTATGTCAGAGCTTGGATATAGGGGATGTTTCACTAGGTCAGACGATACGGCTTGGTTTTAAGTTACTGCTGAAGCATAAGTCTCTTGCAACATACGCAAATTTTGGTAGATTAACCTGGAAGATCACAGCCACAACGATGGTGATGAGGAGTTCATGTTATATCATAATATACAATATATAACCTTCGAAAAATAGGTTGTCAACTGGGATAGGCTTCTAGTCCGTCAAAAATTGATAGACGGACCGACAGATGACATGGACAATTCAGTTCCATTTGAGTCATCATTACAGATTACCTTTAAGCCCAAATATTCTGTAAAAATGCAACAGAACTCGCCATTTTACTTAAATTAAATATAAGAATTTCCCAGATGGAACGTACCATATGACAGGCATGTAGAAGTTCTACTTTAAAAATCATTCTACTTTTTCAGTCCATAAATAGTTATCAACAGTTGTAATTATGTTGTCAAAATGCAAAGGAATGTGCCATTTCATATCTCGAGTTTGAACAAATTCTAGGGACCTCCACATATAAAAACAGAGCATTAAGGATAGCTATCCTCTTAGAGGGTCAAAATTGGTCATTTTTTTTATTTCTTCATTCAAATATTCACTATTTGGTGAAGAAATGAAATAAAAATTATAAATAGAAGTGCTTCAATATTAGCATTTAACATTTAGTTTCCGAGGAACTGGAACAATTAAACAGATTGCCTCAGCTTGGGCTTGGCTACTATTATTTTTTTGTGCTAAATTTCCCGTATGGTAAGCTAATTATCTATTAGTCCTACTTATTTACATAAGTGTACCCCCTTATGATCAAAACCATGCAAACATCCTTAATTTTGTTCCTAATTATGACAGTGACACTTTACTCAGACACCCGACGTGAAGTAATCTACACAGGTGTGAACAAGTTTTAGCAGGTTTTTTAAGTTTAAATTGAACTTTCAGCCGACTTGACGAAGAAAACCTAAGTATAATAGTTATCCAGAATAAACAGGAATTCGAGTAAGTCCCATTAGAGAGATTAAAAATGTATTTGACAATAGAATTCAAGCAAAAAATAGGGATTAATTCATCAGATGTATAGCTGGACACATTTTGCCCGATTTCTAGCCCTTCATTTTTGTACAAAATCCGAGATTTAAACGTTCATTTCTCGAAAAGTATCCATGCTACGCTTTTGAAATTTGGCATGCTTGTTACTTATAAGGTGATCTAGTAAACATTATCTCACTTTTTGTAAATTCGGATTAGGTTTTTAATTATTTAACTTTTAAGACGAACGACCGTAAAAAAGTAACTTTTTTTAATTTATTTCAGTAAAATAGCTATAAAAGACAAAACCAGGCAAAAATAAAAAAAAAATGAGATAAAGTTGACTAGTTCGAGTTGTCTCCTACCAGGGTATACCATCAAAGTTGAAACAAGACCAACAATTTTTCAGAAATTTCAATTGAAAAATGGACGCTATTGTTTTCATTTCAATTCTTTAAAATTAGAATATTTTCTACACAGTAGCAGCGTCAGTTATACAAATCATATAGTTGGATGTATGCTTTCATAAAATATATAGTTTATTATGGTTATCTTGTATATTTATTGATACAGACGACAAATTGTCATGGGGGTGCAAAAACTGCCTCTAAGGGGATAGCTATCCTTAACCGAGTGATAATTTGTGATTTTTCTTATTGACAAAATTGACCAGAATGCCTCTCCAGACATGTGGAAGCCCAGGGCCTCACAGCTACTGGAGATTAAAGAAATGTAATTCAGATAGCCATACCAATGAACAGGGTCAAATTATTATATCATTATTAGAATGAGAAGAAGCACTGCTTCTGGAAAGAAAGAGTTTACTTTGTTGATACAAGCAGTCTACAGGTCTCTTTATGTAAAGTTTATTATGCAATAAGTCAACCACTTTTATCTTTTGAATGGTCAACATATGGCATGCAATATGCAGGCCTGCAAGGTAAGGGGTATCAGTGTTACATTCCTTGCAATTCTCTATACGGTATCACATCATACTGATGGTAGCATATATTCTCTGATTGTATCAATGTCCTTTCAATCCATTTTTTAAACCATAAGGTTAATCAAATAATGAATTGTGGGAAAAAAATGGATAATGAAATATAAATGAAGCATTACGGAAATAATGAACATTTGTATGTCTTTTCGTCGGTATATGTTCTCGGTAGATACTTCATTCAGGAGGCTATTGTCTGGGTCTTTGCGTCGCTGAAAAGGCACAAGTCTAGACACATTGTTGTCCCCAGACTTGGCTATTGTATGCATTGTCTGGTGATTCTTACATGGAGTATGAACCATGTTCTCTCCTGGTAAATGAGAAGGTCTTTCCGGGCACAGCTATATGGACACAATGATCATTCGTATGGCTTTTCACCAGTATGAGTTCTCTGATGTCTCTTCAGATCAGTTTTCTGTGTACAACTATATGGACATAATGAGCATTTGTATGGCTTTTCACCAGTATGAGTTCTCTGATGTCTCTTCAGATCAGTCTTCTGTGTACAACTATATGGACATAATGAGCATTTGTATGGCTTTTCACCAGTATGAGTTCTCTGATGTCTCTTCAGATCACTTTTCTGTGTACAACTATACGCACACTGTGCGCATCTGTATGGCTTTTCACCAGTATGAGTTCTCTGATGTCTCTTTAGATGATTTTTCTGTGTACAACTATACGGACAAAATGAGCATTTGTATGGCTTTTCACCAGTATGAGTTTTCTGATGTGACTTCAGGTTATGTTTTTGAGTACAACTATACGGACATAATGAACATTTGTATGGCTTTTCACCAGTATGAGTTCTCTGATGTCTCTTCAGATCACCTTTCCATATACAACTATACGGACATAATGAGCATTTGTATGGCTTTTCACCAGTATGAGTTCTCAGATGTGTCTTCAGGTTATGTTTTCGTGTACAACTATACGAACATAATGAACATTTGCATGGCTTTTCACCAGTATGAGTTCTCTGATGTCTCTTCAGATCACTTTTCCGTGCACAACTATACGGACATAATGAGCATTTGTATGGCTTTTCACCAGTATGAGTTCTCTGATGTGTCTTCAGTCTATGTTTTTGTGTACAACTATACGGACATAATGAACATTTGTATGGCTTTTCACCAGCATGTGTTCTCTCATGGTCAATAAGATGGTGTTTGCAAGTACAGCTATACGGACACAATGGACATTTGTATGTCTTTTCAACAGTATGAGTTCTCTGATGTCTCTGCATATTACTTTTCTTGGTACAACTAAACGGGCATAACGGGCATTTGTATAGATTTTCGCAGGTTTGTGGTCTCTCGTGATCTAGCTTATCACTGAAGTGGTCTGCGTTTTGGGTTTCTAGGACATGTGTCAAGAAGGTGGTGTTTGGGCTGGAACAATCAGTGTTCAGTGGAGTATAATTTCTGCACATATTATTGACCCAATACAGGTTCACAGGAAAAGGTTTTTTCATCGGAGTTGTATCATCCTCAAGTCTGGTCTGTTCGGTATCATTGCCTGTGCCCGGACACTCCTGGAAGATCAAAACAATCAGTCTATTTATCATGATTGGACTACTGACAAGGTCAACGTAGTATTTTAAGAATCAGCAGTATACTACTGTAAGCTATTATCCATGGGAAGAAATGGCTATTTTACATGAGTGGGTGGGTGAGTACGATCTAATGTCTTTTTCGATTATGTTTCTCTCATATCAAGACATTGCCTGCATGTGCCAGGTCACGAAGAGTTCTCACAGCTTCTTTTCTCCTGGACACTTATCAGCCCTGCCAGTAAAGTGTCTGGGCGGGGTGAGTGGGTGGTTGTTGAAGGGTTCAAACTCCATGTAAGATTCTCGAGACAATGCATACACTAGCCAAATCTGGGAACAACAATGTGTCTAGCCTTTTCAGCTGCACAAAGACTCTGACAATAGTTTCCAACATGAAGTATCCACCGGATACAGCGACAGAATCATAAGAATATGCTTCACTTGAACGTGTGCTGGATAGTTTTTCAATATTGAGATGCGATTCTATTTGATATATCCTTGTGTAGTGTTGACAAATCAGTATGTCACGGTCTTTCTCGTGGTCAATATTTGACCAGATAATGTATGTTTGCAACATTTGTCCCCTGTGCTATAGCTGACCAGTGAATATAACATACACGGGATACACCTGGTATGACTTACTTGTTTAATCGATCTATGTACAAGGATCTTCTGTAGTGGCTGGCCATTTGCATGTACATCAAACTCGACCACGGGCTCTTCCTTTATTGTTACATGGTTGTGTATCCCAGCTTGGATCCTCAATTCTTCCTTCGAAGACATATTCTTGGTTCTTTGGCTCCATAATTCGTCTGTTTGGTCAAAATCCTCCTGTTTTACTGATACATCTTCCATTTCTTTTCCCTATGAAACTAATGCGGCCTTGTCTGAAAAGACACAATACCCTTTTTAACAATTAATTTTCTCTCCTCTCGAAACATGTAACACTACGTGGATTTTCTGTCCATATTCTATATATATGGACAGAGAAATACAGTCAGGTGTTTGGTCAGACGAAGACCTACCAATAATCTATCTTATCTCATGCGCAACACGAGCATGGGGGAGCGGTTCTTTTGAGGCTTGTGGAAACATTTGCTCAGCACCATCAACGGACATCTTGAGGCGGTAACCGAGAACAGACCATTGTCCGTTGAGATGTTGATAATCTATTTTTTCAGTTAAAATTTCCAGTTTATCACCAGTTGTACACTGAAGACCACAGGATGTAATCCGTCAAAGGATATCACCAATACTAGAATTTGACAATGATAAAATAGATGAAGGTCAGTCATTTTCAATAGGGTTCTGCTTCATTGCTAGTGGTATATGCTAAAACCTGACAATAATCCTTCAAGATGGACAAACAGACGGGCAAAGCAATTTTTAAATGATTTAATGATATTTAGCGTTTTGACGTCATGGAACTGCAGATATCTCACAGCTTACATACATTACATAAGTTAACATACAGACAGAAATCTTGATCAAAATATGCCACCTCGTCTATAGATGAGTGTATAAGACAGGAAGTGATCATTACCCATACGTCAATTCCTCGGCTGCGGTTGCATTGATGACTGGTGACGTAAAGCCATCCTGACATGCGCATAATGATTATATCCTTTCAAAATCAACCGTTGTTCCTTTCACGAATATTCGCAACAAACGTAGAGACAAGTCGGATATAAAGTGTTAGGTAACACCGGGTAACATTGACAGTGGGACAACTTTGACAACTTTTTGTTTTAGTTATATTAGCATATTGTAATGTTTTGAGTTTATAGTAAAAATATACTATTTTAGAAGTACTAATCATTGATATAGTAGCTTTATCCAGTTCTTCCTTCTGGCCACTATTTACAGTAATTTTGTGTATTTGGGGTAACTTTGACACCACGTTCACCATTGATTCCCAAGATACCCCAGCTCAATATGTCAAAGTTACCCCAGCTGGTTTGCTATGACTTTGATGGTGCATGTCAATGTTACCCCAGGGCATTCACCGTGGGGTAACATTGACACATGTTCTTCTTTTTCAAATTAACATGCAATAAATATCTGTGGTTATCACAACAATAATTTGAACAGGTCCAAATGTATCCAGTGTGGACTCTTAATGGTACCCAGTGTTGACATAGTGTGGTTCTGGTCTCCAAATCAGATTGGAGATAAAGTTGTGTCAAAGTTACCCCGTTTTACCTTAATCCAGAACAGTATCGTATTTTCAGTAGGTGATGAAAATAATGACGTCAGGGTATTGCTTGGGTAATTTAAAAGTGCAGATTGAAATACCATACATGTACGTATGCTCACTTTGCCAATATAGTTTTGTCAGGGACTTCTATCTTGGTGGGGATGGACAATATGTCATCAGGTCACATTGTCGATTTTTAATGATTTCTTGATTTTGGGGTCACAGTGATTTTGACCTTGACCTTAAACTTTGGTACATGACACATCGTCACCTTGATATATCCACAGATACAAAAAGATCGAGATTTGATTTTGGGGTCACAGTGACTTTGACCTTTGACCTTGATCTCAATTTTGGTGTGTGACACATCGTCTCCCCCTAATCTATCCACTGTCTAAAAAAATGCGATTATTAAAAATTCCCTGATTTCGGGGTCTCCATGACCTTAAACATAATTTGAACTTGACCTCAAATTTGGTACGTGACAAGTCGTCCACCCCTATCTACTGACACAAAAATTGTAATTTTTGATTCCTCGGCTAATGGGGTCATCGCGACCGTTTCCGCCATATAAATCGTCTCAAAAAAAGGGTTTCAATGATTCGCGTTTTCAGGTCAGATTGGCCTTTGATCTCTGACCTCGACCTCAATTCTGATACGCAACACCTCGTCTCTACCTAGTGCAACTGGGAATAAATAACTGTCATACATAGAGACTGGACACGAACGTAGCCAAGTTGACATGGCTTCGTTCGTTTCTACTACGTCATTATGCCTCTCAATGAAATTACATGTACAGTCCGGGATCACATGACTCCATGGGTCAATCGGCTCCATTCGGCAATAAAACAACCCCTTCCAGCTCTCTGTTGAGTTGTTTTATTGAGTTCGGCAAAAAGTTTGATTGCCGTGAAGAGCTCATCCATCTGCAATCAGACTTCAAACATCCAAGACAGGTTCAACTTCCGCCATTATCTTCGTACGGATGGCCACGTGATCCGCACGATACGTTGCTGATCACTTGATACGTACGCATATAATTGCGGAGAATTCAACCGACCGTTGATGTTTGAAGACTGATTGCAGACGGATGAGCAACTCACTAAAACAAATGGACAGAGAGCGGGAAGGGATGCCGGATGGAGCCGATCGACCCATGGAGCCGTGTGATCCCAGAGTGTACATGTAAGTTCATCGAGATGCATCATGGCATAGTAGGAACCACAGGTATTAGCATTCCTTGTATATCGGAAGACAGTTATTGCGAGATGTATATATCGGGTGGCACTGGAGTCCATATTGCGTCTAAGTATAAGGACAGGCCGGAAACCAATTTTCATGCTGTCGAAAACTAAAACTTCATTTCGAGAAAAAAATTTGTACCAAATTGGCAAAACTGTTTTCAGTTACCTTTATTAACAGTTAAGCTATTGAAACCTACTTCAGTAGTGATAATCCAATCCTGTTTTCCCTAATTCCATTTAAAACAGGAATTTGTCCACTCTTCCACCATGTCGTTTTCTTTGACTACACAGAGGCTGTATCCAGGTACACGCGCGAGAGAAATAGTCTCGAACCAAGTGCTCAACTTTAAGCAATGTGTATAACTTCACTGCATTTCGATGAACAGTGCACCATATCACTCGGTTCGAGAGTATCGGATAAGATGACGGTGGCCATGTCTGAAGTCGATGAAAACGACGATGTTCTATTTGGCGTTCTCTGTGGATTTATTAAAAAACTATGAGAACTCAGATACAATGTATGAATGTACACACCATTTCATTTACAGGCAAGTAGAGCATGATTGTGCCAAAAATTTCAGCGCAAATCTCGAAATTATGAACGATTGGGCCTAAAAGGTTCCTGCGAAAAAAAAATTGGTTTCCGACCTGGTCTTATCTATAGAGACTAGTCCACTATAACGTGACACCAGGCTTTCTTTTTTAATATGACGTTGTTTACTGACAAGCTTGGTAGTCACGTCAGCTTTCATAGTAAAGACAAATCAAACTACCACCGCCAACATATGAGCGGAAAAAACGACCCAAAATGCAAAAAATAAAGCATTTCCCTGCCCACTCACCTTGATAATTTGAAATATCAATACATACTGCATACATATCACGTAATTTCCAACTCAGACACGTCCAATAACATGGGAGTGCACCTTGTTTATCTGGAGACTTTTCTTCGTGCGATCAATCTGTTCTCGCAATATGGCAACAAAGGAAAGTACTTTGACCCTTATCCTTATATGGGTATATCACGTGCTCTCTAAACTGAGCGCATCGTACGCAATGTTTGGGGGAACTCCCAGGCCCACGAAGGGGCCTTCTGGAATTATCGTATTATGTTACAGAGTATCAATTAAATAACAATTAAACGGCTGTGTTGCGATCAAACTGGTACAATGGAATGAAGACAGCACGGATTGCTTGGATTTGCTCTTCACACATTCATTCACAATTCCTCAATGACCGTTGTATTTCTCACAATATATAAAGAAAAACACTGCCCTATCTTTCGCCATATACACCGTTGTGTGCATTCTCCCAACGTCAGAGTTTGTAACCTCCAAACCGTCGGTAAACAAGGTATATATGACAAAAGCCTGGGATATACAATCTGATGCCATGAGAATGCATATTTGTGTGTGACCTTTATCAATATGTCCCCAGAGGAAATTGTGAAGCTAGATGAAGACAGGTGTAAAAGACGTTTGTCGTACAATTTGAAGGAAGAGCATATCCAAGCAATCTGTGCTGTCTTTATTCCATTGGACCCGCAAGATCGCAAGACGGCCGTTCAATTGTTATTTAATTGATACTCCGTAACATAATATGATAATTCCAGAAGGCCCCTTTGTGGCCCAGGGAGTTCCCCCAAACATTGCGAGCAGTTTAGTGAGCACGTCATATACCCGTATAATGATGAGGGTCAAAGTCCTTTCCTTTGTCGCCATATTGTGAGAAAAGATCGATTGCACGAAGAAAAGTCTCCAGATGAACATCAATTATTGAGGTGAGTGGGCAGGGAAATTCTTTTTTATTTTTTTCATTTTGAGCCGTTTTTGCTCATGATTCACAGTCAATTTACCCACAAACCGATTCACCCACAACCAATTCACCCACAACTTCAGGTCGATTCACCCACAAAAAAGTCAACTCACCCACAACCAGGTCAATTCACCCACAGTCTCAGCGTTGCTATATTCAACATACATAATGACTAAATTTCAGGACATGGGTATATTGCATATATTGGGCAATTAATTTGACTGCTTTTTGGAGGGCAATAGTCTGGAAAAGTGTTACGGAAAATTAATAAACAATAGAATTTTAGCCAAGGTTGATTTCAAAGCAACATTTAAAGTAACTGAGAATTAATCCATAGGTGTCACAGTGTAGTAAACAATCACTCATTGTATAAATAATCTATGGGTAGATTACAAATAAGAGGCAAAGCAATGCTTAGTCTATGTAAGTACATTTTATTCTTCAGAATGATCAAGTTTGAATATTACATGTTTTTGAATAAAATATACACAATATAGACCATGAAATATAATACCTATATTGTATAATCTCTGTTTCTTAAAATAGTCATGTTTCATACATATAAATGTTATAGCTTCATACATGTAATTGAGCAGTGTAACAGATTAGCAAATAAAATATAAAAGCATCCTTTGATTAAAATTCCAGCATTTAGAACAAAATTATGGAAAAAGAAAATTAAGGAAGAGCAGTTGATGCTGTTGGACCATACAGGTTTCCGATGGCTCGCAGAAGCTGGGATGCAGTCTTACTTCCATCACGATACTCTCCCCATAATCCAAAAATCTTTCCTTGGATCTGACAGTAGATTTTCTTTTTTTTTTCTTCTTCAAAGTTTTCCCGCCGATACCAGTCTCATCTGCAAGTTTAGAAACTCTGCCTCACGGAAGAGCAGAGGTTCAAGGATATAAAACATATCTTCACATTTCAAGTTAAATACTAAGCAGTTGGGCCTGCGATGAAATTCACACTTAGCTCGCACCAGATTGGCCTTATCAGCTAGCTTAGTGCATTCACTGATTGGGTTGATTTGACAGATAGATCGATACACTGGCTCACAAGGATGGCTTCATACAGCCAGACCGAGTTCTCCAACCACAGGCCCGTAGCCAAGGGGGTTTTTCTCGGCGAACCCCCCATTCGGAAATATTATATATTTTTCTCATATAAATGCCCTTTTCAAACTGAAGCGAACCCCCTGTTTGCCCCTTTTCCCATACAGAGAACCTCCTGATGTGCCCTTTTTTTGGAGAGAAGGCGAACCACCCTTAGCAAATCCTGGCTACGGCCCTGAACCAGGTATCCTGGATGTACTTCATATCCATATCCATTAAATATGTTGAATAAACCAGTCCTGTGGGTGAACTGACCTGGTTGTGGGTGAGTTGACTTTTCTTTATGGGTGAATCGAGCTGAAGTTGTGGGTGAATCGGTTGTGGGTGAATCAGTTTGTGGGTGAATTGACCGGATACCTTGCTCATACATTATGTTGGAGGTGATAGTTTGATTTGTATCAACTATGAAAGCCGACGTAACTACCAGGCTTGTCAGTAAACAAAAGCATATTAAAAAAGAAAGCCTGATGTCACGTTATACTGGACTACTAACCAACCATACTCACCAATTATGGTCTCAATCGCCAAGCTGAAAGTCCCGAGTGAACAAACTGCGACCTCAATGGCGGAAATATCAAACGCGCGGTAGACTTCACATTGTGGCAAGATGAGCACCTGAAACCAAGTCGAAAAGTGTTGTGTTCACGTCAAATACAAATGAAACCAAAATTCAAATTTCCTTGCATTTATTCGGAAATCCAGGTTTGTTCATTAACCCTGACACATGGATTTCCACTGTATCGCATTCCTCGTATGAGAGCCTTCCATGGAGTATCCAAATTAATGTAATTCCTGTCTCTCAAGCGAAAGTTCAGGGAGACTGGACGTACGTTGTACATAGCCTGCTCAGCTGCCTCAGAGTTCAGTCCTCCTTGTGAGTGATTTGCTTTCTCTTCTTCGTCTATGCTTTGACCTCACGTTGCATCATGGAATTTGCATGACGATTTGATATCTGGTTGGTTCAGGGCCGTAGCTAGTCCAATAAAATGGATCGTTCAGGCTCTTGTTTAATATGCTGGAGTTATTGGGAGCCAGAACGTCCTATAGAAAATGTCATTTTGTCCATAGGAGCCACGCTGACCACTACAACGACCCCTCGAAATTCACTGTTTTTGTCGAAATACAGCAATGCCATGTCTACTCACCATGCAAAAACTGTTCTCTGGTATGTTTTCATCCAAGTCGCACCACTAGTAATTGTGGATGGGTCCGCAATAAATTATATCAAACCGTCAAAGTTAGTGTGTCGTAAATTCAGCAGCCAATTTCTCCCCTGGAAGCATGGCTTCCTCATAGTACAACGACAAATAATAGAATGGAAGCGAGGCCACAAACACCACGTGACACAGCCCGCGGTATGCGAAATGAACAAGCGCTGACACGAACGGGGAACAAAAAGGGGCTGTCATTTGCAAATCAATAAGCGACACCAGCTTCCCGCGAGAAAATCCTAACGTGTCATATTGGGGGGGGGAGGGGGATACGGTGAAATATGCCTGTGAAGTGAGGGCGTACAACGGTAATATATTGTTGGAGTAACTCTACTTCATTCTAACGAATATCGCGCTCCATAGGGGTGTCAATATTTCAATAGGCCTGTACAAACTCGATATTTCAATAAACAAAATATTAATCAAAAGTTGCCAAATTTTCCTTTTTTCAAATATTAATTACAGAGATTGGAGTATTCCAGATATATCCGGATTTCCGGATTTTCCAAAAAGTAAAAAAATTCCCGGATTGTTCGATTTGATGTCTCACACGACCATGTTGTTCTTGTTGCTATCTTCGTCGATAATAAATCTCCGTTAAACCATTCTAGTAAACAAAACATCTTTTGGCTTGGGTTAAAATGCCACAAAAAAATAAATTATGTGATTAAAATTCGAGTTGTCTACCTCTGGGGGTTTAATCAGTTCGAAATAACCTGTTCCCGAGTGATCACAGTGCGATCTCCCCGCAGAGTGTTGTTTCCCAAATACACTCAGCCCTTGTATGCTGCTTCTGCCTGCAGAGATGTAGTCGTGTAACGGAAAGCGGTACGTTACCTCTTGTTCATTGGCGTAAGTTTTCAAAGCGGCATTAGCCCCTTTTTGTTCCTCATCAGAGTCAGTGGTAGTCCATTTCGCATGTGAAAGTTGATCGCGGGCAGTGTCACGTGGTGTTTGTGGCCTCGCTTCCATTCTATTATTTGTCGTTGTACTATGAGGAAGCCATGCTTCCAGGGGAGAAATTGGCTGCTGAATTTACGACACACTAACTTTGACGGTTTGATATAATTTATTGCGGACCCATCCACAATTACTAGTGGTGCGACTTGGATGAAAACATACCAAAGAACAGTTTTTGCATGGTGAGTAGACATGGCATTGCTGTATTTCGACAAAAACAGTGAATTTCGAGGGGTCGTTGTAGTGGTCAGCGTGGCTCCTATGGACAAAATGACATTTTCTATAGGACGTTCTGGCTCCCAATAACTCCAGCATATTAAGCAAGAGCCTGAACGATCCATTTTATTGGACTAGGCCGTAGGCCAGGGTTTACTGAGGGGTGGTTCGCCTTCACTCCAAAAGGGCACATTAGGGGGTTTCGTTGTATGAGAAAAGGGGCAAATAGGGGGTTTGCTTCAGTTTGAATGGGCATTTATATGAGAAAAATATATAATATTTCCGAAGAAGTGGGGGGGGAGTGTGTTCGCCCGAACCCTCCAAAACCCCCTCAGCTACGGGCCTCCGTTGTTCCCGTGTACTACTTATTTTTCATGACAGACTACTTATACGACATTGAAAGAGACTGTGCACAGCAGTATCTAATTTTATCCAGTTATGGTTGTTTCTCTATAGCAGGGTATACTAAATTTGTCATAGAGCTTCACAGCTATGTCGGGCCTGTTCTCTCCTGATCCCAACCGATTGTTCAACACTAGACTTACAATTTACACTCCCATCTAATCTGTATCCACTGTCCATTATTACATTGGCTCAGGTCTCTCAACTGAGGTCGCTTCATCAGATAGTTTATCAGCCACTCTTGCACATACATGTTTTCTTCATCAATAGCTAGCATTCAAAATGACAGACATTCATACATGCAGGATTCAAGCCTTTACCACGAGGGACGTGTTCAAAAGTTGCATGTCAAAAGGATGACGCATCCAGCCCTAAACGTTTCCTGGCTGTTACACTCAGTAAGGAACAGGCGAGAACATACGATACGATACGATACGATGTTTATTGCAATCAAATGTAACGTACATTGATCAAGGGGTGGTTACTCCTAACATACAACAAAGAGCAGGACATTGGCAAATACCTTGGAAACTATACACAAAGATATTGACAAGCAAACTTGTAAAAACTAGTGTTGGCAAGACCAAAGATCTATATAAAAGTGCTATATACTAAAAACTATATTAAATACTCTATTCATTTATCTGGCAGGGGATCATAGCCAAGTAACACGACTCTGGTGTTATTATCATAGTCATGCCGTACGATCCAAGGCGATTCACTGACGAAAATAAAATGCCAGAAAATAGACCAGACATTCACGTCCTCCCACGGTCATAACGTATGGTCCATCCGGGTTCGGGATACTCAGAAAATAGCAGCCAGAAACACTTAGATGCATTCCAAATACAGTCGCGAATATACCGTTCAAGAAATGTCTCCACTATATTGGTACAACGGCTTTTTCAAAACTCTATTGAATGCTCCGGAATTAACCCTGCAATTTCGTATTTTTAGACCAAAATACATATAACGTTATACATGTGTGTCCATCAATACCACAATACCTTGAATTCCACATTATAAAGTACCGTACCGGTACCAAAAATGAATACAAGAGTTTTATCTGAATTTGATTGTGTGAAAACTTTTCCTTAGGCGAGGGAGTGGATATAGATGTTGGAAAAGTGTTTCTGGTTGCTATTTTTGCTGTATCGCCGCGAACTCGCATGGACCATACATTATGACAGTGTGACTTGGGGATTGTGAATTTCTTATCTATTTTCTGACGTTTTTTTTCATCAGTGAATCGCCTTGGTCCGTACGGCATAACTCGGATCATAAAATTAGCCATGTTACTTGACTAGAGAGAACATTCCAGGAATAGCTGATAATAAAATCAGTCATGTGACTTGAATAGAGAGAACATTCCCGGAATAGCTGATAATAAAATCAGTCATGTGACTCGACCAGAGAGAACATTCCCGGAATAGCTGATAATAAAATCAGTCATGTGACTTGACTAAAGAAAACATTCCCGGAATAGCTGTGAAATATCCTCCTACACGTTTTCGACAAATATGTCATGTCGAGATGGCATGTGTTTCTTGGATATACATTTGGAACACGGAGGAAAATGCAATCGGGTATAAACATCTGGCCTCCTAGCCTAAAATACTGGACCCGCCTTCGGAATACCTTGATTTAACAAACATTCCTATAGTCTACTGGAATCCAACCCATAACCTGAGCTCGTCGAACCAAGATTGTCGGACCCAGACACTATATATAACCTGGGACAGAATATAACGATAGCATTGGTCAAATGACTATATAAAGGACGAACGATTTTCACTCTCATGTGTATCTGTGCACTGCACCTACAAGAGCTCTAGTGGAGATATTTACATCATGTGGCGTATCGGAAACGTGTAATGCTGATTCAACTCGCCTGATATTCGCCTAATAACCGCTAGAGGCGCTTTATCTGTGTTGTCAATCGTTTTGCTGTAAAGCTGGGTTCATTTTAAATTCCTCATACTATCACTGATTGGTTGATAACTGGGGCCATGATACCGCAGGAAAAAATACCAAGTGATAAATCCGCATGTTAAGTTTGATATCGACTAAACACTCCTTGTACCAGGTTAAGGGAATCCCGCTCTCTAAAATGGAGGTGAAAAGGGTGGTTTTGGCCCAATAAATCAGTTCACATAATGACTTCAGCAAAATCCTCTTGAGGCGCATACAGACATATCTATCCGCATTGAATGGTAGTGAAAAAGTAAATGTTCATCTATCTAATTTGCATAATAATGTGCCAAACATCCTTCGCGCTGTTTATTCAACATTGGCTGGTTCCACAAATGGAAAATTAATTTTATGACATGGAACAATAGATAAATCAATGCGCCTGAAATTTTGATGTATTGGTTAAGAAGGAATCAATCGTTATTGAGCAAAAACGACATTTTTTACCTCCATATTAGAGAGCGGGATCGCCCTATCCTGTATAGTGTGTGAGGCCGCCAGCCTTGCGAAAAGAGAGATTGATCTTCGCCGCCCTCCAGGGAGATTTGAACATCATTAAACACGGTTTGACTAACAAACCCAATTTGATATGAAACTCTCGAAACATGAAACAGCATTCAGTTGTCTACTTTGGAGCTTGTCAGTTAGTTACATCTGCATAATTTTCGGCGTGTACAATAACAAATATATCACCACAAAAAGACTACCATTACTCCGTGATATTGATAACATATCACGCTTAAAATATCTTTGTAATTCTCTCAATATGAAAATCCAGTAATGTTGTGTCATGTACCGGAGCTCAGTTACATAGGGAGACGTTATAACGTATTCGTGTTAACTACAAAGATCAATAATACCATGTACGGTCATAGAGGTGTGAGCTGTTTAAAATTCGGCACTTTTTCTGAGCATGGATATAAGCGACGCACACAGGGACCGAATGTTATTAGTTCATATGGCATCAATGACCTTTGCTAACTCGAACACGAATACATTATGACGTCTTCCTGTGTAATTGAACCCCGGTATGTCAGAACAACAATACTGAACTTTTATATGGAGATAATTACAAAGTTATTTCAATATCGCACTGTAATGGCGGCCATTTTGCGGAGATCAGTTTGTTATTCACCCTGGAAAAAAGGGAAATATTTGAAGACATAATTATCGATTTGTGACATGCTTCCATGGGACTATTTAAAATGGACAGACTTTTGGACTCTTTCTTTTATTTCAGTCACTGAGGTAAAATATATCCGAATTGCCGTTGATAAAATCGATTACAATTTGGTCTTCTGTAACTGTATGTAAAAGCGTCCCCTAGTGGCCGTTAGGCGAATATTTGGCGGTATGAATCAGCGCGGGGATAAGGAGAGCAAGGGACAGAGTGGGGCAAGCTGCTATATGAGTGTAGATAACAAGAGACAGAGTGGGACAAACTGTTATATGAGTAGATAACAAGGGACGGAGTGGGACAAGCTGCTATATGAGTGTAGATAACAAGAGGCAGAGTGGGACAAGCTGATATATGAGTGTAGAAAAAAAGAGACAGAGTGGGGCAAGCTGCTATATGAGTGTAGATAAAAAGAGACAGAGTGGGACAAGCTGCTATATGAGTGTAGATAAAAAGATACAGATTGGGACAATCTGCTATATGAGTGTAGATAACAAGGGACAGAGTGGGACAAGCTGCTATGTGAGTAGATAACAAGGGACGGAGTGGGACAAGCTGCTATATGAGTGTAGATAAAAAGAGACAGTGGGACAAGCTGCTATATGAGTGTAGATAACAAGGGACAGAGTGGGACAAGCTGCTAGATGAGCGTAGATAACAAGAGACAGAGTGGGACAAGCTGCTATATGAGTAGATAACAAGGGACGGAGTGGGACAAGCTGATATACGAGTGTAGAAAAAAGAGACAGTGTGGGACAAGCTGCTATATGAGTGTAGATAAAAAGAGACAGAGTGGGACAAGCTGCTATATGAGTGTAGATAAAAAGAGACAGATTCGGACAATCTGCTATATGAGTGTAGATAACAAGGGACAGAGTGGGACAATCTGCTATATGAGTGTAGATAACAAGTGAGTGAGTGTAGGGTTTAACGTCGCTTTCAGCATTTTTTTAGCTATATCACGAAGGGGAAGGGAAGAGAGGGGAGGGGTTAGGGCAGGGGCAGGGGTACCTGCTTGTAACAGAGCAGATCTAATGCTGCCATTTTATAGTGCTGTCCCACAGAAATATCATGCCGTAGACAGAAATGACACCCCACTCAGTCACATTATACTGACACCGAGCGAACCAGTCCTTGTTCTATCCTCTTAATGCTGAGCGTAAGCGAGAGAGCAACAAGTTCCATTTTTCAAGTCTTAGGTATGACCCGGCCTGGGATCGAACCCAGTACCCACCGCTTACGAGGCCGACGCTCTAACCATTAGACCACCGCAAGCTGCTATATGAGTGTAGATAACAAGGGACAGAGTGGGACAAGCTGCTATATGAGTGTAGATAACAAGAGACAGAGTGGGACAAGCTGCTATATGAGTGTAGATAGCAAGAGACAGAGTGAGACAAGCTGCTATATGAGTGTAGATAACAAGGGACAGAGAGGGACAAGCTGCTATATGAGTGTAGATAACAAGGGACAGAGAGGGTCAAGCTGCTATATGAGTAGATAACAAGGGACAGAGTGGGAAATGCTGCTATATGAGTGTAGATAACAAGGGACGGAGTGGGACAAGCTGCTATAGGAGTGTAGATAGCAAGGGACAGAGTGGGACAAGCTGCTATATGAGTGTAGATAACAAGAGACAGAGTGGGACAAGCTGCTACATGAGTGTAGATAGCAAAGGACAGAGTGGGACAATCTGCTATATGAGTGTAGATAACAAGGGACGGAGTGGGACAAGCTGCTATATGAGTGTAGATAAAAAGAGACAGTGGGACAAGCTGCTATATGAGTGTAGATAACAAGGGACAGAGTGGGACAAGCTGCTAGATGAGCGTAGATAACAAGAGACAGAGTGGGACAAGCTGCTATATGAGTAGATAACAAGGGACGGAGTGGGACAAGCTGATATACGAGTGTAGAAAAAAGAGACAGTGTGGGACAAGCTGCTATATGAGTGTAGATAAAAAGAGACAGAGTGGGACAAGCTGCTATATGAGTGTAGATAAAAAGAGACAGATTCGGACAATCTGCTATATGAGTGTAGATAACAAGGGACAGAGTGGGACAATCTGCTATATGAGTGTAGATAACAAGTGAGTGAGTGAATAGGGTTTAACGTCGCTTTCAGCATTTTTTTAGCTATATCACGAAGGGGAAGGGAAGAGAGGGGAGGGGTTAGGGCAGGGGCAGGGGTAACTGCTTGTAACAGAGCAGATCTAATGCTGCCATTTTATAGTGCTGTCCCACAGAAATATCATGCCGTAGACAGAAATGACACCCCACTCAGTCACATTATACTGACACCGAGCGAACCAGTCCTTGTTCTATCCTCTTAATGCTGAGCGTAAGCGAGGGAGCAACAAGTTCCATTTTTCAAGTCTTAGGTATGACCCGGCCTGGGATCGAACCCAGTACCCACCGCTTACGAGGCCGACGCTCTAACCATTAGACCACCGCAAGCTGCTATATGAGTGTAGATAACAAGGGACAGAGTGGGACAAGCTGCTATATGAGTGTAGATAACAAGAGACAGAGTGGGACAAGCTGCTATATGAGTGTAGATAGCAAGAGACAGAGTGAGACAAGCTGCTATATGAGTGTAGATAACAAGGGACAGAGAGGGACAAGCTGCTATATGAGTGTAGATAACAAGGGACAGAGAGGGTCAAGCTGCTATATGAGTAGATAACAAGGGACAGAGTGGGAAATGCTGCTATATGAGTGTAGATAACAAGGGACGGAGTGGGACAAGCTGCTATAGGAGTGTAGATAGCAAGGGACAGAGTGGGACAAGCTGCTATATGAGTGTAGATAACAAGAGACAGAGTGGGACAAGCTGCTACATGAGTGTAGATAGCAAAGGACAGAGTGGGACAATCTGCTATATGAGTGTAGATAACAAGGGACGGAGTGGGACAAGCTGCTATATGAGTGTAGATAACAAGGGACAGAGTGAGACAAGCTGCTATATGAGTGTAGATAACAAGGGATAGAGAGGGACAAGCTGCTATATGAGTAGATAACAAGGGACAGAGTGGGAAATGCTGCTATATGAGTGTAGATAACAAGGGACAAAGTGGGATAAGCTGATATATGAGTGTAGATAAGGTGATATCTGGCATACTAGTATTTTGTCATTTTTGAAGCATTAAAAGAGATTTTATTGTAACAAAAATAACACAAGTCACTCAAAACATTTATCATCCTTAAAAAATATATATATTTAGTAGGACATTTAGTTGAAACAACACAGTTTGATTTTGGTTTGAGGTCTCATAATTTCTGTTATAAGGGAGAGTCCTTCCGAAAAAAGCCTAGAATATATGAACCTAGGTCAGGGGAACATTTTGATGAATCAGAAAGTCATTTCTATGAAATTGACGATAACATTTTCTTGTAAGTTGATATTTCAGTATGTATACGCGAAGAAAAATGCAATTTTGCATGTTTTGGCTACAAAACTAAATCAGCGTTAATACTATGACACAAAATGCAGTTTTCCCCACTTAGATTTCAAGTATTATTTGATAAGTTAAATATTTCGAGCTGTATATTTCGGTCACCAGTTAAATAGCCATCAACATCCATGAATGAAGAGCACATACTTTTTATGATATATCACGATGATATACCGTTAGTCAGCTCACGTGACTGATTCTATGATATATCACGATGGTGTACGGTTAGTCCGCTAATCTGGCTGAATTTATGATATCACGAAAGTGTACCGTTAGTCAGCTTACCTGACTGATCCCACGATATATCGCGATGGTGTTCCGTTAGTCAGTTTACCTGACTGATTCTACGAGATATCACGATGGTGAACCGCTAGTCAGCTTACCTGGCTGATTCTACGATATATCACGATGGTGTACCGTTAATCAGCTTACCTGGCTGATTCTATCATATATCACGATTGTGTACTGTT
This sequence comes from Hanleya hanleyi, assembly GCA_036873755.1. Classification (NCBI taxonomy): domain Eukaryota; kingdom Metazoa; phylum Mollusca; class Polyplacophora; order Lepidopleurida; family Hanleyidae; genus Hanleya; species Hanleya hanleyi. The sequence continues at coordinate 19,267 of JAVTVY010016069.1, read as the reverse complement.
AGTCAGCTTACCTGACCGATTCTATGATATATTTTTTATCATCGCGTACCGTTAGTCAGCTTAAATGACTGATTCTACGAGATATCACGATGGTGAACCGCTAGTCAGCTTACCTGGCTGATTCTACGATATATCACGATGGTGTACCGTTAATCAGCTTACCTGGCTGATTCTATCATATATCACGATTGTGTACTGTTAGTCAGCTTACCTGACCGATTCTATGATATATCACGATGGTGTACCGTTAATCAGCTTACCTGGCTGATTCTATCATATATCACGATTGTGTACTGTTAGTCAGCTTACCTGACCGATTCTATGATATATCACGATGGTGTACCGCTAGTCCGCTTACCTGGCTGATTCTACGATATATCACGATGGTGTACCGTTAGTCAGCTTACCTGGCTGATTCTATGATATATCACGATGGTGTACCGTTAGTCAGCTTACCTGGCTGATTCTATGATATATCACTGATTCTACGAGATATCACGATGGTGAACCGCTAGTCAGCTTACCTGGCTGATTCTACGATATATCACGATGGTGTACCGTTAATCAGCTTACCTGGCTGATTCTATCATATATCACGATTGTGTACTGTACTTACCTGGCTGATTCTATGATATATCACGATGATGTACCTCTAGTCCGCTTACCTGGCTGATTCTACGATATATCACGATGGTGTACCGTTAGTCAGCTTACCTGACTGATTCTATGATATATCACGATGGTGAACCGTTAGTCCGCTTACCTGGCTGATTCTATGATATATGACGATGGTGTACCGTTAGTCAGCTTACCTGGATGATTCTATGATATATCACGATGGTGTACCGTTAGTCCGCTTACCTGGCTGATTCTATGCTATATCACGATGGTGTACCGTTAGTCAGCTTACCTGACTGATTCTATGATATATCACGATGGTGTACCGTTAGTCAGCTTACCTGACTGATTCTATGATATATCACGATGGTGTACCGTTAGTCAGCTTACCTGACTGATTCTATGATATATCACGGTTATAGTACTTCACACATTTATCGATGTGAATTGTTGGTCGATTCTTAATTGTAAGAAACTACATGTAGCTTGCACATATATGTCCTGTACTATACAATATATGTTCTGTATCATACAATATATGTTCTGTATCATACAATATATGTTCTGTATCATACAACATTTGTCCTGTATTATACAGAACCTGTTCTGTATTATACCATATCTTTCCTGTGTTATACAGAATCTGTTATGTATTATACAATATCTGTCCTGTATTGTATCACATATATCTGTCCTTCAGTTAGCCTTTCCGCAATAACGCCCTCACCATCGCATAAAGCATTAGTCTTGCTTTATCAGATCTCTCAGGAATCTTAGTGTTCATACTCTCGGTAGAACTTGTTCTGCATCTTCAGACCAGTGTGACGAGGAGCCAGATCTGCACGACGTTCAGACTGCTCTATAGTTTACACAGGAGGACTCGCATCCATATTCATAAGATTGCCACATCACTCGCCTCGGTAGAGCTTTGGCACCAAAGACATCAACCTTATGTACGTTATCGTGACATTACGCTTCGCCGAACTCTTCCTAACAGGCGCATACCTGTAATGTGAGTGTTGACCGTAGCGGGACTTACTCTCACTGTCGTATGTGTCACGACACCTGGGACAACCGGAGTTCCCACCCCTCACACACGAGGTACAACAGTATTCACAGATCAGAAACTGTATCACAGGAATTTGTTGTATGACATACCTTCAAACATATGAAAGAACAAGGCGAACGGCAGCAGTAATATGCGAGCATACATGCATGTATGGTGCAATGATAGAGATTTTTGCCATGCAGAAACAATTAATCATTTTGCATTCGAGTTTCTTTCATGGTAGTATTATACGTACGGAGTATTTATATGATTTTCATCCAGCATGAGTTCTCGCATGCCTGTTTGGGTGTCCTCTCTCGCAGTGCTTTAGAAGGACACAATGAAATTATTGATGGTTTTTTGCCAGTATCTGCTGTTTCACGTCAATCTAGGAACGGTTTTTCAAAAGTGCCATATTTTCAGTATGACCCCTTGCATGGTTTCTAATCCATATGCGTATTTTCGTGACTCTTCAGCCTGGTTTTCACATTAACACAGTACTGACAGAAAGAACACTTGTACGGTTTCTCTCCAGTATGGATAAATTCATGGAGCTTCAGGGTTCCTTTCACAGCCCAGCTATATAAACAGAGCAATTGTGCGGCTTCTCACCAGGTTGAATTCTCTCCTGTTCTTTCAGGTGCCCTTTTTGGAAAGTACAATATGAATAAAGAAAACATTTATATGGTTTCACACCAGTATGGGTACTTTCATGTAACTTTCAAGTGTTTTTCACAGCAGTACTAAATGAATGAAGAGAGCATTTGTATGGTTTTTCGCCAGTGTGGATTCTCTCATGTATTTAAAATTTTCTACCTACAGCAGTGTTTCTCGCCTGTGTGTATTCTCTCGTGATTCTTCAGATTTTCATTTCGGCTCGTGGCATACGATCAAAGAGAGCATTTGTACGGTTTCTTGTCAGTGTGTTGTCTCTCATGTTTCTTCAGGTTTCCTTTTTGGCTCGAGCTATATGAACAAAGCGAGCATTTGTGTGTTTTTTTCGCCAGTATGTATTCTCTCGTGTTCTTTCAGGGTTCCTTTTTGGCTCGCACTATATGAACAGCGAGAGCATTTGTACGGTTTCGCGCCAGTATGGATTCTCTCGTGAATCTTCAAGTGTCTTTTTTGGATAGCGCTATATGAACAAAGAGAGCATTTGTATGGTTTCTCACCAGAGTGGATTCTCTCATGAATCTTCAGGCTTGCTTTTTGGATAGTGCTATATGAGCAAAGTGAGCATTTGTATGGTTTATCTCCTGTGTGTATTCTCTCATGTTCCTTCATGTGTCCTTTTTGCCTGGCGCTGTATGAACAAAGAGAGCATTTGTATGGTTTCTCGCCCGTGTGTATTCTCTCATGTTCCTTCAAGTGTCCTTTTTGGCTGGCGCTGTATAAACAAAGAGAGCATTTGTATGGTTTCTCACCAACGTGATTTCTTCTCTCATGATTCCTCAGGTTCCATTTATGTCTGGTGGTAAAGGAACACAGAGGGCATCCGATTGGTTTCTCGACCCTGTGGATTCTCTCATGAATCTTCAGGTTTGCATTTTGGACAGCGCTATATGAACAAAGAGAGCATTTGTATGGTTTCTCGCCAGTGTGTATTCTCTCATGTTCCTTCAGTTGTCCTTTTTGACTGGCGCTGTATGAACAACGAGAGCATTTGTATGGTTTATCGCCAGTGTGTATTCTCTCATGTTGCTTCAGGTGTCCTTTTTGACTCGTGCTATATGAACATAGAGAGCATTTGTACGGTTTTTCACCAGTGTGGATTCTCTCATGTCGTTTCAGGTGTCCTTTTTGACTCGTGCTATATGAACATAGAAAGCATTTGTATGGTTTGTCGCTAGTATGAGTTATTTTATGCGGGGTTAGATCTCCCTCCCTGAGAGTACAATATGAGCAGCTCGGACATTTATATATCTTTTCGACACGACTTTTGATCTGGTCAGGCAATCCTGACTCTGTTGTGGAAGGAGAAGACGTATGCTTTCCCATCTGTAAGATTTTAGGCACGTTGGTGAAGCTATTCTCATTCCCTGGTTCGTTGGTGTAGCTTGTGCCACTCCCTGAGCCGCTGGCGAAGCTTGTGCCACCCACTGGTCCGTTGGTGTAACTAGTGCCCCTCTCTGAGCCGCTGGTGAAGCTATTCTCATTCTCTGAGCCGCTGATGTAGCTAGTGCCACTCTCTGAGCCGCTGGTGAAGCTATTCTCATTTCCTGGTCCGTTGGTGGAGCTAGTGTCACTACCAGGTCCGTTTTTGGAGTGAGTCTCACTCCCTGGTTCTTTAGTGGGGAAAGTCTCACTCACTGGATTTATGAGAGATTTGTACAAGGTCACAGGGACAGGTTGGTCCGTTGACTTATCGTCCACATCTCGGATCTGATCGGGAGCCAGAACATCGTGTTTATTGTCCTGAAAATATCAACATTCAAGAAGCTTTGAGCTTAACTGGGCCATATGGTGATTACACTTAAGAGTTTCCTTAAGCTTTGTCATAGATTTCAGGGATTATTGTGAATAAAGCTATGGATTTTAGGCTGAACTCCATTTTGAAGTACGTCTACTAGGAATAGCATTTGAACAATTCGATGAAATTTTTCTATGTACTTATTTTTTGGAAGCGCATACCTGGTACGTGTAGGCCTGGTGCTCTATCATACAGACTTGATCGAGGAATTTGCATTTCCTGCTAAAATTATAGACATACAACTACGGTCTTTAATATGGCCTACATTCCTTAGTGATGACGGCTATTATGTTTGCTTCTTTTGGATTTGAGAAACCCTGGAGAAGAACCCCCACAACTACCATCACCACCACCAACTCACGCGCCAGTGCGGTTCTTCTTTAATGTTGAGTGTAATCTCTGGTTCTGTGCAGCTGACCACATCAGTCAGATCAAACTGGTTGATCGCTTCTATTTTTATCTCTTTTGTTGGCACATCTCCTATGATTTGATCATATATTGTCGGTACATCATCTTGGATTTGGTCATATCTTGATGGTACATCTTCTAGGATTTGGCCATATATTTTACTATCAGGACTCTTAGCCTCATCTTTACAGAACTGATACCGAATCACACTCATCTGGTCAGGTGAATGTACTTTCAATGACTTCGGTTCCATTTCCTGTCACGTTAGTTCACCGGGGCGGCCTGAAAGGTAACACATATAAGGATCAGAGAGTGTCCAATTTTCAACACGAATTGAAAAATTATCAAGTCACCAAATTCGGCGCCTTGTCGTGTCCAATGTGTACACTGTTAACTGATTACTATGACCATCGACGTCAAATGTACGAAGACGATATTCAGGTACAATATTCTGTACAATAAAATGCAAAATATACTAACAATATTCTGTACAATAAAATGCAAAATATTCTAGGACACCTCAGCACTCCATTAAGCAACCTCATAACACGTGTCATTCGAACAGTGACAGCTATTCAGAGCTAATTAGAACAGTCAACTGTCGACTCTGACAATTCGATTGGGCAGTTCCCGATTTGAAAAGGGGGCTATTCAACGAGTATAGCGACGTAGGGTTAGAGGCTACTCAGTGACTTTGTTTTATTCGCAAACATGGCTGAAATGACAGTAAGTTTATCATATAAAACATGTACTTTTAGCATATTTAGAACCATTATTTGGAATTCGGCGCTTCGATTTTCGTTCAGCGACGAAGCTGAATATTCTTTGGCATTTAGAAAGTGATCGTATAACGGTATTTTCGTTATTTTGAGACTATCTTGGGATTACACTATCTTGGGACTACACTATCTTAGAATTTTCGTTATTTCAGGATTACACTATCTTATCTTGGGCTTAGGGACCGGTCAAAATTTATCGGAGGGGGGGGGGGCGCACTGGAACGATACGTTGGTTTCTAACTGTAATAAAGTGTGAACATGAATCGTGCAAAGCACCGAGAACCCCTCGGACTTCGGGATAATTCAATAGGGCCCTGGTAGATGAAGAAACGTTTGATGACAACAAGCAATTGGTGACTAATTATAAGCTTATCCTTGTGATCTGGAGGGCATGCATATGCGATACAAGTTCTTCAGTATATATGGCAGTAACAAGTTACCTACACGTAGTTTGACTTAGTGATCCTCACCTCCAAAACACAAACAAAAGTAATGAACAGATGTACGTACATGATAACAATACCCCCAACAACGCTTGAGGCACAAAAAAGTGTCCCCCTCCCACCTTTAAGTTAGCAAAAAAAGTAAACACCACCCTGTTTAGACCAGTAAGAAAAATGAGTACCCCCTCCCCTCCCAACCAAAAGAAAACATTTCTTGCGTTGCCCCCCTCACCCTCAAATGCACCAGACCACCCCACATTTCCGATAAATTTGAACAGTCCCTTAGTTACACTATTTTAGTATTTTCGTTATTTTGGGGTAACACTATCTTAGTAAGCTAGTGTAATTTAGTGTACCGATACGATAGTGTTATTTTTGGATAATACTAGATCTTAGTAAGATAGTGTAATTTAGTGTAAGATAGTGTTAGTTTGGGATTACACTATCTTAGTAAGATAGTGTCATTTAGTGTACAATAGTGTAATTTTGGGATTACCGGTATACTATCTTAGTAAGATAGTGTAATTTAGTGTACGGTAGTGTGTTATTTTGGGAGTTTGAGATAGTGCTATTTTGGGATAACACTATCTTAGTAAGATATTACACTATCTTATTAAGATAGTGTAATCCTAAAATAAGGAAAACAATGTAAATCATCAAGGTTGTGAATTCATTATAGGCCTACATGACGTACTGATAAACTGAAATGTGGAACATGTGGCACTAAGGCTAGCTTACAGATCAGAAATTGGTTCCGCCTTCTATAGCAATACATACAGGTTTGGACATCTTGCTAGAGAATTTCCTCCATTTTCGACTGTGAAATACTAACCAATCATGCACGGAAGTGCTCAGAATCAAAAAGATGAGAGACCCGAGAAAACGGAAACCAACGAATTACGACTCGCGCGGTAGACATTACATTGCAAAAAAATGAGCATCCGAAACCAAGTCGGAAAGGGGGCAAGCACAGTGAGCATGTGAAACGAAGCATTCACTGTCTGAAGTTTGAAAATGCATGCCTAATTTATAGCCCATGCAAGGAAAAACATAAAAGTACATTAAATATGAAGGATTTATTATTTGGGGTAACAGGAGGCTACATTGTATGTCATTGAACGTGTGTATACAGCAAATAGTATGGTCACATGCGCGGAGTATTAAAAGAAGGTACTTGAAAACCAACTGAGAATGTGCATAATACATGTATGGAAATCATGAATATGTAATACATTAAAATATGGAGCACTGATTAAAGGGAATTTATACACTATAGAAATGAGCAGAATTACTCTATAGGTGCGTGTACTATATTACATATACGGTATACAGAATGGTAACTTGCATGTAGCATGATAAAAACCATCCACCACCAGTCTGGAACCAAAACCAATAGAAACAAATTCAGGGTGGGTAGGCAGCCAATAGACCTTGACTGAACTGCCACCGTCTGTACAGTGTGAAGACTATCAGTAAACTGAACGAGAGATCCTAAAGGATCTTGGCGCCCACCATTGTCCGATAATTGCAAGCTGACAAGAGGATCTTTTTGTCCATTGTTGAGAAGAACAAACGATTGATTTGTAATTTTGTTTGCAGAATTTTGAATCTGCGCGAAAAAGATCGAAAAAGGGGCACTGGAAAACACTAAGAAATTATCTTTCTAAGTTTCAAGAGTTTCAAGATTTCTAGAAATTGTACTTGATATCGGTTGTAATAGTACAAGTGAAATAAGCAAAGTTAGTCTGAAAGTGAATGTCCGGAGGATTCTTCGTCTTCATTTTGTAGTATTGTTTTTTGCAAGTGTCATCATCGGGTACTGGAAGCGAAGACAAATCTCTTTGACACTTTGGCATGAACTATGAAACATACTTAACATTTTATAATTAGGAACGAATGCGGAGTCTGTTTGTTTACTGGGCTATTTTAAGATATCTCTTAAGATACCATGCTCGAAAGCAGTAAGATGGTACAAATCTTATACTGAAGGCATCCGGTCCGTGCAGTAATGTTGCAACATTGTCTGAATCCTGATTATCTCCCTTGGATCGAACCATGCAGTAGTCTACAGTTGTCGAGTTGTGAGCGTGTGTCACAAGAGTGACATCCGTTCGTGTTGCCAATCCGTCGGCAGGCGAAACGGTGGGGCAGTTCACTTGCAACGGCATGGACTAAAATCTACTGATTTTTACCAGATCGGACCAAAAAGCTATCTCGGACAACTGGACCACAAGGGGAACCTGTGTACCAAATCTGAGAACGATCCACGAAGTACTTCCATGAGAAATCATGATAAAATAATTACACTCGGAAATCCAAGATGACCGCCTGGTGGCCATATTGGATTTTCGAATTGTACCGAAAAATTCATGTTGCACAACTAGATCCCAAGGGGAATCTGTGTACCAAATTTGAGAAAAATCCGTGCAATACTTCTTGAGAAATCACAATAACAAAGTTTCATGGGAAAATTCAAGATGGTCGCCTGGTGATCATATTGAATTTTTGAATCGGACCAGAAAATGTATGATGCACAACCAGACAGCAAAGGGGAACGTTTGTACCAAATTTGAGAAAGATCAATGCAGTAGTTCCTGAGAAATCGTGATAATAAAGTTTCATGCGGAAATCTAAGATGGCCGCCTGGTGGACATATTGGATATTCAAATTGGACTAAAGTATACATGTTGTACAACTAGACCCAAAGGGGAACCGGTGTACCAATTTGAGAAAGACTCATGAAGTAGTTCCTGAGAAATTGCAATAACAACGTTTCATGGGGAAATCCAAGATGGCCGCCTGGTCACCATATTGGATTTTCGAATCGGAGCAGAAAAGGTATTCTGCACAACTAGACCACCAGAGGAACATGTGTACCAAATTTGACAAAGATCCATGCATTAGTTCCCGAGAATCCCCGATTACAAAATTTCATGGGAAAAGTCAAATTGACCGCCTGGTGGCCATATTGGATTTTCGAATCGGACCATGCAAAAAAGGTATCTTGCACAACTGAACCACAAGGGAAACCTGTGTACCAACTTTGAGAAAGATCCATGCAGTAATTCCTGAGAAAAGACGATAACAATGTTTCATGGGGAAATCCAAGATGGCTGCCTAGTCACCATATTGGATGTTCGGATCGGACCAGAAAAGGTATATTGCACAACTAGACCCCAAGGGGAACCTGGTAGTTCCTGAGAAATCGCGATAACAAGAATTGTTTTCGGACGGACGATGGACGGACGGACGATGGACGAATAGCGATTTGAACAGCCCACCATCTGATGGTGGGCTAAAAAGTCACTCTACCCAGAATCTAAGATACTTTGAACAGTGGGTTATGAACTAGAGGACATAGATAAAGACCGAACTTCTATAATAAAAGTCTTGACCTAACCTGTTTCTAACCTGTAGTTTATTCTGAAACTTAGTGAACCTGGTTATAATCCAAACTCTCCCTTTCAGCATCCAGGGATAGTGTGTCCTAGATGAACTGCACAGGAGCAGAACGGTCCATGCAGTCGACATCTTTCGAGGACAGTATGTGGCAGTGTCTCGAATGACATGTTGGGAGCTAGGGCAAATAACATAATTTTAAGTGTGTGGATTATGAAATGTCTTCATTTTGTATTAAACGGTGGAATAATAGCACGTCGATTTGATGTAAGCTATTAAGGTGGAGTATACCTTATTTATTAGGGGTTTGGGATTTAATACGGTAGGCAATTGCAACGACAGAGAGACATTCAATTTTTTAAGCTCGTTTTCCAGTGTGCGTCGATAGGGGTCATGTTTTGGGCATTGGAGTAGAAAATGTTCTAACGTTTCTTCTTCGTTGTTGCATGTGGTACATAGTGGTGATGTGTTCTTGATCAGCACAGAGAGGTGTGATTTTGGTCCGGTTTTGCTTAGTCTTAATCTTGTGATGATGCGGTCGTCACGTTCATTGTCCAGCTGGATCCGCAACCCCGTTTGCTCCCCTTGTCTACAATGGCAGGGAAAGAAGTTTTCATCAAATCCTTACAATTGCAGCCGTTTTCCAAGTATTCAAAATTGGAAGTAGTAAAGAATCATTCGGTGAGGATAAACGATTGCAATTTGATTTGATGAAAATTTTATTCATTACTCATTCCACACACGGGTATACTAGTCTGGAGAAGTAGATGGAATGGTATGGCTACCCGTCTGGAATACTATGTAGCCATCGATCACGGTTTTTTTCTTGGTTCCATTCCTTTTCCCATTTACTAGCTATGTTGTGTTTAATGATAGACTTTAGTTCCTTAGTTCCTAATCCTATAGGCACGTCCGGAGCAGTTTTGCTTAGGTTGTCTTTTGCTGTCCTATTATTCAAAGAAGACCTATTTACAGAAGGTCTATGACATCTACACATAATGACTGACAGTTCGTTCAGACAGCGGTGACCGTAAAGGTGTGAGACAACCTCGTGAAACGAGTTTCAGTCATTTCTGTACCTTAAAATCGGATTAAAAACACTATTTTGAAACTATACCAAACTATAATTGTTGATATCATTATCTCTCAATACTTCACTTTGATGTCCATTTGAAAAAATATATATATTTCAGTATATAATCTGAGCGTGAATTGCAAAAATCGAGACTAATTTAGCACCTTTTCCTTTTTCGATTGATTTCTGCTAATCTTATTTCTCCAAGAGTATTCATCCTAGAGACCTGAAAGGTGATGGTACGATAAGGCGGGAGTTTGGCCTATACGTGGTGCGATTGAAATCGAAAAAATAAAATGCCCTGAAAATATTAATGTTTTAATGTAACGGCAAGAGAAAATATAAGTACACAATATGTGAAAGTTTTAGTGCGACTGCGTTATGATTATAGTTATCACATGAAACTGAAATCCACAGCTTGTGCTATTTCGTGAAAAAACGGTCTAAATCGAGTCCTTCAGACACGCATTTGGACGCGAAGGACCTTTTGGACCAAAACACCATTTAACCTGGTGTTGTGTGGTAACATTATATCCCCACTGCTGGAAGATCTTTTTGGTCCAAGGAGTCCTTCATACTAAAAAATGAAAAAATATGATTCATAAAGTTTGAAGTTTTCGTAAGTAAATTAAAGTGACAAAATATCCTGTTACAGTTGTTCGTATGTCGTGGTGTAGTGGATACGCACGTTGGGTCACAAGCACCTCGAAATTTTCTTTTACCGAGTTCGAATCCCAGGAGGGCAACATGTGTGACTTTTGGGTTTCATGGAGGGCCTAGGCACTTATTATTATAATAGTTATTTCAATCTTTCTCATTTTTGTAAATAAAATTGCATTCAGTATATCTCAAATAAGATTTTAGGCTATCATTATGAACCAATTAAAAGTAAAATAAATATTGTTACCGATGACACAATACTGTGTGGACATTACGGGCTAGTCAAACGTTGAGATCGAACGATCAGTCGCTACCTGTTACAACGGTAATATATTCGTCTAAATTGTGTATTTATTCTCCAATATGTGCATGTAAAATCGACTGCAACGTGGTGAAATAATAACGCATTGGTACTGAACATACGTGAAGCTATCATGGTTCACCGTAACATTCAGTCCGCTGATTGACAGTTGCCGCCGACGACAAGTTGTACATTGCATTGTGATTGACAGATGGAGAGAAGAAATGTACATTCCTATGAGTCGGCTGGCTGTGGGCAAAAACCCCGCCTTACAATACCATCTCCTTTGGTGGTTGTTTGATTCACTATGTACTCCTTAACCGTGTCTCAGAATTTCGACAATTTACACTGGGAGTTGCTCGATTTTATGAAGGATTTTTTTCCCATTAAAAGTCAATAGAATGAGAACTAGATCAAAATTTATAAAATTGAGACAAAGATTTTCTGTTGGAGTTGCCTTCTATCGGAAATGATGATGTATTTTACGATAAGTGGAATACTTCATTGGAAATAGCCATTTCATTGTCATATCTATGAGGCATATGTTTAGCTGTAAAAAGACAAATTCAAGAGGGTGTGTACAATTGTCTGCAGGAGGGCTAAGTATCCTGAACAATAGAGTTATATCTTTCCAATAATTTTTCAGGAAATAACATTTATTTATGTTTCTTTTTTTTATAGTGTACTTGCTATTTCTAGATCCTACCAAACGCCAGCTACGAACGTAACGTCATGTAATGAAATGCTTATTGCCTAACTCTGCACAAAAAAATTCAGACAACATTGCGATGATTTTTGGAAGGGTGGTTCGCATTCACTGAAAATGGCACATCAGAGGGTTCGCTGTATGAGAAAAATTGAAAATAGGGTACTTCAGTCCGAAAAGGGCATTTGTATGGGGAAAAAAATTCAGAAAGAGAGCGGGGTCGCCCGAACTCAGAAACCCCGTTGGCTACGGGCCTGTGATGGTATAATATGTACTGGTACCGTAATCGAACACCACCCTCCGCCTGACGTTTCAAGCATAAGGTAGGAAATATAACTGTGTACAGTTTCAAGAACCGAGTTCTGAATATTGACAATGAGCTAGTAAATTTTCGCCACTGGTGCAAAGGTGGAACAGACTGCTTTTCCGATTCTGAAGGTCAGATTGATTTGCTAATTTTAGCTTGGTTTGGGAGATAGTTTGTTCATCCACGCTTTGTCGCCTGACCCCATCCCCTCTCTATTTTCAACTATGGACCTTGGGTCTTCAATGCAGTATTAGTATTACTCTCACTGTGAACCATTCTTGAGATATTGCAACTTGTTCAAACAGAATTTAACTAAATCATCAAGGTTGGTAAATTCACATATAAGGGGGTGAATTTTGTATTTTGTTAGAATATAGGCAAATTATACATAAAAAGTTTCCTTATCAAATACAGAAACAGAATTTTACATAATTTAAATGTAATTGTATACTCATAAGGAAATATTTACCAAAACAATGGTTGCACGCATTGTCAACAGAAGTCAATGTACAAAAAGTAACAGTTCCTGAAATACGATACAAATATCTTTGATAACCGCTCTCATACAAAGGAGATGGTATTGTAAGGCGGGGTTTTTGCCCACAGCCAGCCGACTCATAGGAATGTACATTTCTTCTCTCCATCTGCCAATCACAATGCAATGTACAACTTTTCGTCGCCGGCAACTGTCAATCAACGGACTGAATGTTACGGTGAACCATGATAGCTTCACATATGTTCGGTACCAAGACGTTATTATTTCACCACGTTGCAGTCTTACATTTTACATACACATATTGGAGAATAAATACACAATTTAGGCGTTGTAACAGGTAGCGACTGGTCGTTCGGTTTCAACGTTTAACTGGCCCGTAATGTCCATACGGTATCATGTCATCGGTGAACAATATTTATTTTACTTTTAATTGGTTCATAATGACAGCCTAAAATCTTATTTCAGATATACTGAGAAAAAAAATGAGAAAGATTGAAATAACTTGTCAACGTGTCGTCACACATGTTGACCCCCTGGGATTCGAACTAGGTAAAAGAAAATTTCAAGGCGCTGTGATCCAACGTGCGTATCCACTACACCACGACATACGAACAGCTGTAACAGTCTATTTTGTCACTTTAATCTACTTACGAAAACTTCAAACGTTATGAATCATAACTTTTCATTTTTTAGTATGAAGGACCCCTTGGACCAAAAAGATCTTCCAGCACTGGGAATATAATGTTAGCACACAACACCAGGTTAAATGGCGTTCTCGTTCAAGGGGTCCTTCGCGTCTAAATGCGTATCTGAAGGACTCGATTTAGACCCTTTTTTCTCGAAATAGCCCATGCTGTGGATTTCAGTTTCATGTGATAACTATAATCATAATGCAATCGCACTAAAACTTTCACATATTGTGTACTTATATTTTCTCTTTCCGTTACATTAACACGTAAGTATTTTTATGACATTTTATTTTTTCGATTTCAACCGCACCACGTATAGGCCAAAATCCCGCTTTATCGTACCATCACCTTTGATTTGTATGGTATGACAAAGCTAAGGCAGCACATGGCCATTTCATGACACCTCGTTAGTTTGAAAATGCCACCATTTGCAATTCTGAACACGGTCGAAGTGATGTGATTTTTCAGTGATTTAGATCCAAATATTTATACATTGTAACGCAGGAGTGACAATGGCTGAAATGACCCTGACGATACAATGATTACTTTGTAACTTAAGTCGATCGCGTAATATTACAGCGCAAAATGAGCTCAACGCGGAAGATCATACCTGCGAATCCTCATGTTGATACGGTCAAGCTTCTTCACAAGGGGATGTGCGCATGCGCGGAGGTGGTTAGCGCGTTTTCATCGAGCTGAGGCAAAGCCGAAGGCTTTGGTGTATATATTGTACATAGCAACCCTTTTTGGCCCTAATTTGTTAATAATTGGATATGTGGTGGTTTCCAGGTGTACCAATTCGAACCGGACAATGCATTATGGATTTTGAATGGTGATTTCTGGCGAAACAATTTGAGCCCTGAAAACTTGTAATCAACAACATGGCGGCTGTTGACCACCAGTTATAGAAGAGGAAGAACAACAACAACGCCCAATAGCAAGTTGACATATAATCTAATCGTTTCATTATAATTCTCTACATGAATTGATTTAAAATTACACAACCGTAATATACATGTAGACTTGAGTTGATGTAAAATTAATACACAACCGTATATGCAGACTTGAGTTGCTCAAACCGATCAAACAACAAGATGGCGGACGTTGATCATGGAAGCAGGAAGAACAACAACAACGCCCAATAGCAAGTAAAATTCAATAAAAATTATACCAACCGACTAATTTTTAACTGTGAACATGCCGCTGCAAACAAAAGGAAGATGCTGAGGCTAAATACATGTGTCCCGGTTGCAGTTCCCCTATTTCTGATGACACACATGCAGTTCAGTGTGAAATATGTGAGCAATGGGTAGGCCTATGTCTAGTCTGTTCAAAACTACCTCAATCAGTCTACGAGTTGATATCAGACAATGTTTTGGATAATATTGTGTGGGTGTGCAACTCCTGTAAACATCATAACCAACACTGAACAGATGAACAGTACACTACGTGTCCAAAGTAGACAACATGGAGAGTACCACTGGAGCGAAGATGGAGGCAGAATCTTCGAAAATTAAGAAGACAGCCCAAGCAGAGGTACAGAAAGATATTGTGAAAGTTATTAGCAGCAGAATGAAAGAGCTGGACGATCAGAAAAGGAGAGCAGAGAACTTGATTGTCTTCAACGTCCCTGAAAGTCAGAGTGAAGATTCAACCGTGAGGAAGGAGGAAGATGCAAGGTTCCTGGATAATATCTTCACACAGATAGAGCAAGAAGGTAGAGATATCAAGAAAATCTAGACTTGGAGACAAGGTTGAGGGAAGTAGGAAACCCAGACCATCTATGGAACAGAGGCGAAATGCATTATTGAATTCCAAAAAGATAGCAGCACTGGAAGATCCGGTTATGAAGTCTGTCATAGTCTCCAGAGACCTTACATGGGAACAGCGAAAGGAGAACAAACAGTTGAGGGATGAACTGACCCGTAGGCGTAGAGAGGAACCAAATATGATCAGCAGAAGAGGCTGGATTGTAGAAAGGCCTGCACGTGAAGTAAACTCCCCTCCAGGGCAACCCTTTTAGACGGCTGGTTTTTAACCCTCGGCCAAAATTTGGCCGAAGGGTATTGTCGTCGTCATGTACGTCCGTCCGTCTGTCCGTCACACCTTTCTCGTTACCAAGATATCTTTAGAACGACTTACCCTAGGCACACCAAACTTGCATTGCACATCCATATGCTCGTGCCCCAGAACCCTATTGAATCTGGGCCTGATTGGTTGAAAACTTTGGCGGCCATCTTTAATTTATGCGAAATCATCACAGCGCTCTCGTTACCAAGATATCTTTAGAACGACTCACCCTAGGCACACCAAACTTCCACTGCACATCTGTATGCTCATGACCTAGAACCCTATCTGGACCTGATTGGTTGGAAACTTTGGCAGCCATATTTAATTGATGCGAAACCATTAATCTTGTGTATCTCAGGTACCATTTCACTTTTCAGTGTGAAACTTAGTATAGATCATCGATGCATCAAGACACTTCGAAGGAATGACCAACCAGTTCCCCTGATTCGGTGGAAACCTTGGCAGCCATCTTTAATTTATGCAAAATCTTTAATGATATATATCTTTGATACCATTCAAGTGTTCTATATGAAACTTGGTATACAGCATCGATGTATCAAGAGACCTTCAATGTATAACCACATCAATTCCTCTGAGTGGCGGGAATGATGGGCGGCCATCTTTAATTTATGCAAAATCATTAATCTCTATCTCTGATACTGTTCAACTACTCGATGTAAAATTTGATATACATCATCGATGCATCAATAGACTTACGATAAATGACAGTTCTGGTGTTTCTGATTGGGCGGAAACCTTGGTGGCCATCTTTAATTTATGCAAAATCTTTAATGATGTATATCTTTGATACCGTTTCAGTGTTCTATATGAAACTTGGTATACAGCATCCATGTATTAGAAGACTTGCAATGAATAACTACATCAGTTCTCCCGAGTGGTGGGAAGGATGGGTGGCCATCTTTAATTTATGCGAAATCATTAATGATCTCTATCTCTGATAACTTTCAAATGCTCGATGTAAAATTTGCTATACATCATCGATGCATCAAGAGACTTATGTAATGAATACCGGTTTCTCTGATTGGATGGAAACCTTAGAGACCATTTCTAATTACCAAAATTTTCATAATCTGATATTTGTCACTTGACTGCTTGGTGTTCCTGAAGTCTTGGTTCAAATTGAATACATTATGAATGGCTGGCACCCAGAGCCGAGGGGTTTTCTGATGCGCAGCTTCGTATTAATAATGTAAAAACAAAACGAAAGGTGGTGGATTTTAACCAAAAAAAAAACCGTCTTCATATGGAAGTACAGGACAAAATGAAAACAAAACCTGTTGGGAAGATCAATGTACTTTATTCAAATATTGATAGTTTGTTGAATAAGCGTGCTGAGTTGTTGGCTAGGATACAGATGAAGAGGCCGCATGTAATAGCTTTCACAGAAACTCTCCCGAAGAATATAGTGTCAGCCCTGAGTAAAACTGAATTTAAAATAGATGGGTACGAGTTATATACTCCAAATCTGAATGGGGGTAGGGGAGTAGCACTGTAAGTAGTGGTGTAAGAGCAACTAAAGCCTTATTGACCTCAGAAATTTGCATATGACCTCTGTGACGTCACAATCGCCATCTCTACACTATGGATGCAAGGGAGACAACTCGGGCATTGGGGGGTTATTGAGGGAGGTGGGGGGGTTATTGGGGAGGTGTGCAAAAAAAAAAAAGTTCCGGCAAAAAAAAAAAAAAAATGTATTCATGCGCGGTGATGCGGTTTGGCCGCGGTTTTGGTGGTGATTCGGTCTCGGGAAAAAGCTTCCGCGGAGAAAAAGTAGTCCCTAGATAAAATGGTCCGATGGGGTCGAGTGAGGTATCAAAGTGAAGCTTAGGTGAGGGGGCATCTAATGGGTTGGGTGTGGGGTTGACATATCGGCCTTCTGCGCATGCGCGGCGGCCGAAGGGTATGAAAATAGCCTTTTTGGAGCTATGGGAGCCCCTAGTTGACCGATGGGGTCGAGTGAGGTATCAAAAAGAAGCATTCATGAAGGGTCATCTGATGGGCTGGGCGCGAGGTTGAACTATCGGCATTCTGCGCATGCGCGGAGGCCCAAGGGTATGGAAATAGACGTTTTGGAGCTAGGGAAGCCCCTAATGGACCAATGGGGTCGAGTGAGGTATCGATGTGAAGCATTCGTGAAGGGGTATCTGATGGGCTGGGTGTGGGGTTGAAATATCGGCATTCTGCGCATGCGCGGTGGCCCAAAGGTATGGAAATAGCGGTTTTGGAGCTAGGGGAGTCCCTAATGGGCCAATGGAGTCGTAGGAGGTATCAAAGTGAAGCATTCGTGAAGGGGCATCTGATGGACTGGGCGTGGGGTTGAAATATCGGCATTCTGCGCATGCGCGGTGACCCAAGGGTATGGAAATAGACGTTTTGGAGCTAGGGGAGCCCCTAATGGTCCAATGGGGTCGAGTGAGGTATCAAAGTGAAGCATTCGTGAAGGGGCATCTGATGGACTGGGTGTGGGGTTGACATATCGGCCTTCTGCGCATGCGCGGTGGCCCAAGGGCATGAAAATAGCCTTTTTGGAGCTAGGGAGCCCCTAATGGTCCAATGGGATCGAGTGAGGTATCAAAGTGAAGCATTCATGAAGGGGCATCTGATGGACTGGGTGTGGGGTTGAATTAGGGTCATTCTGCGCATGCGCGGTGGCCCAAGGGTATGAAAATAGACGTTTTGGCATCTAGGGGAGCCCCTAATGGTCGAATGGGGTCGAGTGAGGTATCAACGTGAAGCCTAGGTGAAGGGGTATTTGATGGCTGGGTGGTGCATGTAAAATTTTTCCTGAAAAAAAATACGGAACACGGACTTTATCGAAAAACCTGGGAAAATGCCTATATGGGGTATGAGGGGTATATAGGTCGCCGGGCTTAACGGGGCTTGTCTATCAACAGAGTTATCTTCCCATAGTTCCAGGGTGGGTGTATGTAAAAATTTTCCTGAAAAAATACGGAATACGGACTTTATCCTAAATTACGGGAAAATGCCTATGTGGGGTATGGGAGGTATAGGACCATCCTGGGAAACGTACTTCTATACATTTGCGGTAGCGTTGTGGGGTCTCGTTTTACTCGTCTCGTGATTTAGAACATGATAGGAAGTGTCCCCGTGCGAATCGGTGAAATTTTTGAAAAAAGTCACCGAACCCCATATAGTCCCATACTGAGGGTATAGGATCAATGTTTGTCCCCCTGGGAAACGTACTTCTATACATTTGCGGTAGGGTTGTGGGGTCTCGTTTTACTCGTCTCGTCATTTAGAACATGATAGGAAGTGTCCCCGTGCGAATCGGTGAAATTTTTGAAAAAGTACGATATAGCCTCATATAGTCCCATACTGAGGGTATAGGTTCAATGTTTATCCTACTGGGAAACCCACTTCTATGCATTTGCGGTTGGGTTGTGGGGTCTCGTTTTACTCGTCTCGTCATTTAGAACATGATAGGAAGTGTCCCCGTGCGAATCGGTGAAGTTTTTGAAAAAGTACGATATAGCCTCATATAGTCCCATACTGAGGGTAGGACCGATGTTTGTCCCCCTGGGAAACGTACTTCTATGCATTTGCGGTAGGGTTGTGGGGTCTCGTTTTACTCGTCTCGTCATTTAGAACATGATAGGAAGTGTCCTCGTGCGAATCGGTGAAATTTTTGAAAAAGTACGATATAGCCTCATATAGTCCCATACTGAGGGTATAGGACCGATGTTTGTCCCCCTGGGAAACGTACTTCTATGCATTTGCGGTAGGGTTGTGGGTCTCGTTTTACTCGTCTCGTCATTT
>JAVTVY010016068.1:0-69673 GCA_036873755.1 Hanleya hanleyi | reverse complement strand
ATCAGCAGTTTCCCCTCATCGTTCCAACCCATATCGGAATTCTGTTTCACCCGGTCCAACAATAAACGCGCCTTGGTCTTGAAGGCTTTAGGCACACTGGCCAACACTTCCTCTTCCAGCTGAGGTGAGGGTGGCGGTGGTGTGAGTGTGGGCGTTCCAGGGTGTTGTGGGAGTGGTGTACTACTACTACTACTACTACTACTACTACTTCTATATTGATCCATAAACGTCTTGTACCGGTTCAGCGTATGATGGTAGAGTTGAATTTTCTCGTGATCGGGGAGTCGACGTTGGAGTATACTATTCATCTCTTCGTCCAGAGACTGGAGTTGTTGCACTGTGGCAGGCACGGGATAAGGTGATTGCAAACTCTGTAACAGTCGAGGTTCCACCAGCATCATTTTTTTCGTATGTTCCATGACGTTTTAGCGTCCCAAGATGGAGCCTAGTAACGGTCCCAGTACGGTAGCGGCTAAGGGTGCGAGGAGTGCACCGAGAAATCCACCTCGCTGTAACACCTGTTTCTTTTTCTTGACACTACCCGTCTTCTTCACCAACGTTCGGAGACCCGCCTTGTGCCGTTGCAATTTCCCTTTCTGCAGAGGACTGAGCGGAACATTGCCTTTTAACACATTATGCGCCACTTCACACAAACACCGTACCAAGTCGGGTTCCGCCCCGCACACCAGGGCCCGGCCCACCTCCGGTGGCGCGCTGCGTAATACGCGGAGGGCCGGCGCGTGCTTACGTATCCGTGCAGACATGATCAGCAAGTGACGGCTACAGTGGGTTGTTGCTTCTTTTTATTTGGGTGTGTACACCGTCTGCACCTCTCCGGGAAAAATGTGGGTGCGCAATCGAAGGGGTGAGGGCGTGTCTTGTTTCAAGTCGATGAGTAGATACCCGTGAGCTCCTTGGGTGGCATCTTCAAAGGCTTCTCGTACAAAGGCCGTGTTTTTAGGGTACATCTGTTTGGCCAGGTGCATAATTTGGGAGGCGTCTCTGGGGTTTTTGAATAACACCACATATTGAGCATTCAAACTAATGTTCCTGTGCGCTTTGTTCTTACTGAAGAGATTCTGTACGATGTAGATGATGCTCAACCGACGATGATGGCTTCCTTTGGTAAAGACACGGGTGATTCGACTGTCCGTTTCCGTCATGAGATCGTCCACGACGACCAACGTGTCTTCTGGCGTATCCTCAGGGGGTAATCCTTCCACCAAGGTGAGTCCCGGGAGACGTGCCAGTTCCTGGTACGCCGGTTGCCAAGCTCCATAACACCACAGGATGCGAGCTACGGGGGGTGAAATCAGGGCTGACCCGTGTTGGATGAGGCGTTGAACGAAGTGTGTTTTTCCCGACCCTGTCGGTCCAGCGATGAGACACGTGAAAGGATGCTGCCACCGAGGATCCATAGTTTTTTTTTTCAGACGGAACGTGGACGACGTGGATCCCACCGGGGCTCGTAGTCAAACGGGTACCGTTGCCGTGGTAAACGTGATTCACCGGATCCCACGTTAAGTGTTAACGTGTTGGTAGGTGTGGGTGATGGAGTGGAACGTTCGTCGTAATGGCTTCGGCGGGTAGATACGGCGGTAGGGTGATGGCGGTGAAGTGGAGTAGTAGTAGTACGCTTAGACGGCGTCGTAGGGCTGAGTGTGTGTGTGATGATAGGCTCCGTCGTCTCAGGGGTTGATACGGCAGGCTGGCGGTCAGGTGACGTCGTGGACTGTGGTGATGGTAGCGTGGTAGGAGGAGGGAGAGTCGTGGTGGTGGTGGTGGTGGTGGTGGCGGCGGCGGTGGTGGTGGTGTTGGGTGATTGCTCTTGACGTTGAGGCCGCGGTGGAGCAGCACTTGGACGAATGGGTGTTGAAAAACAGGATATCACGTACGCCAAATCGTAGAACACACCTCCAAATAAGGTACCCAGAAGCACTACTAGACACACCACCGTACCGACTTGTCCTTTTCGAGTGCGTAACAGTAAGGGTAGACGTGCACTATCCATGGTACCACATCTACACTGAAGGATGGCGGTGATGTGCGGTAGAATTTATAGTCGTTTCATGTCACGGCCTGACACCCAGGAATTAAACGAACTGGGCCAACCTTGCCATTTGACGAAATGATAGGGGATACCCCGTCGACGTTCCGTTTTCAAAATCTTTTCCACCGTGTAGTAATCTTTCCGTGTTTTCACCACCGGTTGTAATTCTGCCTCATAAAACGCGCCTTGCAGTGTTTCTCCTTGTAGATCTTCCAGTTGATAGACGTGTGGCTGTCGAGGTTTATGGCGAACGATGACAAAGCGCTCGTCACTCCAGTTGGGCAAGTAACTTTTCTCAAATTGCCCTTTCACTTTACTGATCCGTACCACATCTCCGCGTTTGTAACGGGGTGACGTGAGTGGTGGCTTGGGGTCTATGGAGTACAGCGTACGGCGCACTTGATGTTCGTTGCGTTCTGTAATATCGAGGGGAGCTCGCTGGATACTGCGATGATAGGCTCGATTGTACCCTTGGACCAGTTGAGGTAGTACATCGATGTACCGTCGGGTGTTTTTGGCGGTAAAATACTTGTACATTCGTCCTTTGAAGGTACGATTGAATCGTTCCACCACAGAGGCTTTGGTCTCGTTGTACGTATGGAAGAAAAATACCTTCTGTTTCTTAAGAAAGGCTTGAAAGGGCCGGTTGAGAAATTCTGTGCCTTCATCCGTTTGCAAATAGAGGGGTTTGCGTCCCGTCTTGAAAATCCGCTGGAACGGCCGTACCAGATTCTCTCCTGTTTTGGTACGAATGGGTAGTACCCATGCGTACTTGGATAACATATCGATACAGGTCAACATGTACCGATGTCCATCATTGTGGGGAGCAAATCGACTCATATCCACTAAATCAGCCTGCCATTGTGCGTCTATGCCTCCTACGATGACTCGGTTACGGCGAAAATGTCGTCGGGCTGCTCGATGTAAACTATAAGTGTCTTGGGTTTTTAACCAGTCTCGTACTTCAGTTCGACTAATGCCTTGCGAATGTGCAGGTCGAGCGAGCGCTCCCACAGCGCTATAAGCGGCTGGACTGGTAGGGTTGTAATACAAATCGGTTAACACCTTGTTCACAGTGGTACGCCACGTAGATTCCGACCGGCCACCTTTTCTCTTCCCCTTTCGGGGCCCCACGCTGGAGGTTGCGCTGTGGTGTGTTCGCTTCATGAGGTGACACTGACACTCTAGCCTCTGTGCACCCTATACATATAGTACTTCATCGACCATGGGGATTACTTTTTCCAAGGCTGTCCATAGATCAGGGTCCAGAGTAAAACCACCTCGCTTCAGACAGACGAGTCGAGCAAAATAGGGACCGCGGAAAATGTAGACATCGTCACACAGGTGAATGCTATCACCGTCCAGGTCACCCAACAACACCCGTTTCAAGGTAGTCCACCCTTCGGGGGATAAAGAGACACGCGCTGGTTCAGACGTACACCAACACCTACTGTCGTCATCGATGAGCTCGACGCGTTGGGGATACAACAATAGGGTGCAGTCCGGTGTAAGAGTGCGCGTAGCTACAGAGTTCGCCTCGGGGTGCAGTACGTCGTGGACGTCGGTGATAATAGCTTTCAGCGCCTGCCATAATGCCGGACGCAGTATGATATAGGCACCACCACACTGTTCTAACCGGGGGGAAAAAAGAATCATCTCTACCACTGCGTAGGTAGACACCCACTCCCACGTGCATGAAATCGACGTCGGGCTCTTTTCCCTGTAACAACCGTGTCAATAGAGCCCATCCTGCTAGGGTTAAACATAGCTTCACCTCTCGGGGATGTTCTTCGATGAGCTGCAGTTCATGGTCATAGACGATGAGGATGACGTCAGGCGTGAGTTGGAAGAAAGCAAGCTCCAAACCAAGTGCTCCGTGCGCTGCCATGGTGGTGAATGACAAAAACACCGACCAGGCAAGTGTGTATATATAACCACCTCCCTTCGTGAAAGTCCGTCATCACTCGTGTGTGTACGTACACCCCTAGTCCGTAGTATTTTCCACCCCTTCGTGAAAGTCCGTGATGATTCGGGCTGTAATGTTATATGCAATCATTTAACCAGCGGCATTGGCCATAGACGAATTTTGCGCAAAATGTCAGGATTGTGAGTTAACCCAGGAAGGGTGGTCGCGCGGACCTCGGCGTAGGCACCTTGTAGGCCACCAATCAGCGACGCGTATATCGACTCTAATCTTATCTCAATACACGCAATCATTTAACCTAGGAATTGACAAATTTGGTGCAAAATCTCAGGATTGTAAAATTAACCCAGGAAGGGTGGTGGCGCGGACCTCGGCGTAGACACCTTGTAGGCCCACCAATCAGCGACGCGTATATCCACTCTAATGCTATTAATAGACGCAATCATTTAACATGGGAATTTGCTAGTGTGAATTTCGTGCCAAATGAAGGGATTCTGGCGGCACACAGTCAATACAGTACATGCGACTCTTTTCAGGGCCAACCCCCAATGTTATCTCAATACATGCAATGATTTAACATAGGAATTGACAAATTTGGTGCAAAATCTCAGGATTGTAAATTAACCCAGGAAGGGTGGTCGCGCGGACGTCGGCGTAGGCACCCCATCAGCGCTGTGTACCTCGACTATAATGCTATTAATAGACACAATCATTTAACATGGGAGTTTGCTAGTGCGAATTTCGTGCAAAATGAAGAGATTCTGGCGTAACCTAGGAAGAGTGGGGGTTCAGACTATGGACCAATGAGCAGGCCCGAATAAGAGCCAATGAAATGTCTTTAAAAGAACCAATCAGCCATCAATAAAAAGAACCAATGAAACCAGTATGACGTCATTGAAACAACCAATGAAAAACTGCTGTATTTCGGTACAAAGGCAGCGGGAGCGTGGATAGCGTCACTCCAAACACCTTTGCCACACTGTGAAGACGTATAGAGAACTACAAGCAGGATGTACAATAGAGTAGCCAAGATGTCCACGACGAGAGGTGCAGCGAAGGAGAGGCGGGCCAGGGATAAATTTGCCAGGGCAGGGAAAACCTATTGGTTGGAGGCCATTAAGAAATGGACCCGGGACAACACCAACATAACACCGGTGACCTGGGCCGAGCTTCATCGCCTAGTGACTGCAGCGCCGACGGATTTGCTGGGACAAGAGTGGGTGAACTGCCTGCGAGCTGTGTTAGATGAAACACACCACCAACAACAACAACAGCGGCAGCAACAACAACAAGAACAAGAGTTTGTCGACGTGCCACAACAAATACCACCACCAACATTTCTACAGGATCTTCCAATAACACCAGGCGACTCTGCAAGCCGGTATACGCTATACCCTGGCGGGTTTTTTTGCGTCAGCAAATTGGAGTAGACAGGCAAACTCCACCCTGAAGAAAACAGGGTCAACAAATTGACTACAAACGGCCCTTTTCATGGCCAACCAAATCAACGGCCCTTTTCAGGGCCACCCCAATCTACCGAGAGGGGGAACTTCTAACTTGGCACATTCAATTCAAATCAGGTCCTACAATCTCCTCTCCTCTATATTCTATAGTATTACCAATCTGCAACACCAAAAAACAATCCCTGCCCCTCAACGGCCCTTTTCAGGGCCAGCCCCTTACTTGAAACATAGACACAGTGAACGGATTGTAAATTAACCCAGGAAGGGTGGTCGCGCGGACCTCGGCGTAGACACCTTGTAGGCCACCAATCAGCGACGCGTATATGGACTATAATGCTATTAATAGACGCAATCATTTAACATGGGAATTTGCTAGTGTGAATTTGGTGCAAAAATGAAGGGATTCTGGCGGCACACAGTGAATACAGTACACGCGACTCTTTTCAGGGCCAACCTCAATGTTATCTCAATACGTGCAATGATTTAACATAGGAAATGACAAATTTGGTGTAAAATCTCAGGATTGTAAATTAACCCAGGAAGGGTGGTCGCGCGGACCTCGGTGTAGATACCTTGTAGACCACCAATCAGCGACGTGTATATCGACTCTAATGTTATCTCAATACACGCAATCATTTAACATAGGAATTTGCTAGTGTGAATTTGGTGCCAAATGAAGGGATTCTGGCGGCACACAGTCAATACAGTACATGCGACTCTTTTCAGGGCCAACCGTCATGTTATTTCAATACATGCAATCATTTAACCTAGGAATTGACAAATTTGGTGCAAAATCTCAGGATTGTAAATTAACCCAGGAAGGGTAGTGGCGCGGACCTCGGTGTAGACACCTTGTAGGCCACCAATCAGCGACGCGTATATCGACTCTAATGCTATTAATAGACGCAATCATTTAACATAGGAGTTTGCTAGTGCGAATTTCGTGCCAAATGAAGGGATTCTGGCGTGACCCAGAATGCATCACTCGCGCCAATACAGTACACGCGACTCTTTTCAGGGCCAACCCTAATGTTATAAACATAAGAATGGATTTTTAACCTGGGAATTGACCCTAGACGATTTTGCTGCAAAATCTGAGGATTGTAAATTAACCCAGGAAGGGTGGTGGCGCGGACCTCGGTGTAGGCACCTTGTAGGGCCACCAATCAGCGCTGTGTACATCGACTCTAATATTATAGATATACGAAAAAAATGTTTCAGGGCCAACCCTAATGGTATAAACATAGGAATGGATTTTAACATGGAAATTCATGTGTTATTTTACTTATTGTTACCTTTAGGTATGTGCATGTGCAGGAGTTGGTGTTATTTTGTGCTTTGAGTTAGAAGTTCCTCTTTCGAAAGAATGGGGTGGCCCTGAAAAGGGCCTTTGGAAGATGTAAGGGATTACATCGTTCGGGCGAAGTTTACCCGCCTCCGGGTACACACCGGGCAATCGATGGTGATGAAATGACACTCTAGGGGTGTATCATTGAACATAGGGTCTGTTCGGTGGGTCTGTGTGTGGTCAATACAGCGTACACACAGGGCTTGATGACCGCATGGAAATATTGCATATTTAGCAAAGCGTGTTGAGCATTGCACACAGCGTAAAAACCGGGCTGGTGTCCATTTTACGGGTGGTGCCAGTCTTCTTTTTATGGCGGTAGCGTAGTCATGCAGGTCTTCAATTTGTTCTTTTTCTTGTTCACCCCTTTTTCTTTTTTTTCCTCCGTTTTTCTCCTCTTCTTCTTCTTCTTCTTCTTCTTGCTGTATTTTCTTGAATGTTCCCTCTCCTTCTTGCTGTATTTTCTTGGATGTTCCCTCTCCTTCTTGTTCTTCTTTTTCCCCTGCTTTTTTCTGGGTGTGCCAACTGATCGGGTAGGAGTTGAGCTTGGAGGCTTGGTTCTTCTTCATCATAGTGTTGGAAGATATCTTCGAGGATTTGGTGAAACCGTGGAGTTTCCAGTGCGGTGACATCTGCATCACCATGCTGTAGTACCGGTTGGTGTTGTTCATCTGTAAATAGGGGCTGTAATATATCATCCAGCCATTTGTCCTCTATCGGTGGGTGTTGTAGGTCACTATCACTCATGAACTCTTTAAGCATTGCATCAATATCCATGGTTTCAGCCATGATGTAATTGTGAATGAATGGGCAAGATACACCCCGCTATTTATAGTCTAACCGTAGAGCGCGCGGACGTCAGCGAAATCGTGCATCCAAACTTTTGTGCTGAACTCAAGCTGCAAGAAATTTTGTGTTTCTTTTACAATTTTAAACCGGTGTCATTTTGCAATAAATGCCAGGTCAGGTATAAAATTTATTTCAAATTGAACTGGGGCAACTCAGGGTGTAGCATTTAAAAATTAAGAAAACTAGCAGTAGACTAAGCCGCTATTTTAATGATTTTATCCATTTTAGACCCGTAACGTTAGGGTTAGGGTAGTGTGGAAAACCCGGTACACTGGAAATAAATCGGTTTTCCTGGGTAAAAATACGTCAGGTATGTCCCTCACAGCCTTAAAATGACTCCCTGAAAATTGCAGTCGGTTTATCGAAAGAAAACTAGGAAATTTTATCCTATCACACGGCTACAACATGACCGCCAAGGCATTGGCGGCCATGTTGTAATACAAAATGGCGGTGTACAAGATGGCGGCATTGGCGGCCATGTTGTATTACAAGATGGCGGCATTGGTAGCCATGTTGTATTACAAGATGGCGGCTAGCGGCCATGTTGTATTACAACATGGCGGCATTGGCGGCCATGTTGTAATACAACATGGCCGCCTAGACTATAAATAGCGCGCTGTATGTTACCATTCATTCACAAAAATACATCATGACTACCAGAAGGCTAGTATTCAACGACCCTAGAGAACATAGGGAGGTCATTACCAGTGAAGATGATGGCGGTGTGACAATCATTACAAGCTTACAGCGGGTGCATCAACGTCATATTGCCGATACGTTGAGACGGCGAAGTGCACAACAAGACCAAGAGGTGACGGCCGCTATGGAAGAAGATAATGATGAGGATGTCACGGACGATGAAGAACTGCCCACCATAGAGTGGTTAAACAGTAACAGACCTCCAGCAAATACAGCGGCTACCCAAACGCCAATTATAACAACACCGGCTACGGAAACAGAGACGCCAGCTACAACACCACCACCACAACCACCTGCACAACAATGCTCTTGGGCCGAGGTAACCCGCCTGAACGACCAGGTGTCCCGCCTAAACGACCAGGTGACCTCGGCAAACGAACAGATTAACGAAATGAGGGAAGACATGGGTCAAATGGACAGAGTGAAGCTTAAACTACAACAAGACCTGGATAAAGAACAAAGTAAAGCAAACTGCAGTGTGTGTACAGACGAGGAAACACAGTACGCCCTATTTCCGTGCGGGCATTTATGCATATGTGAAGAATGCTGGGTGACACTAACGTGTATAGGGGACGTGTGCCACTGCAATGAAACCAACGAACAGCATTTAAAAATAAAGTGCCCCGTCTGCAGGAGGCAGGTGGCCGGAGTGAAGAGAATCTTCCGCTCCTAAAAACAAGTGTCGTAACACTTTCCAACGGCCCTTTTCAGGGCCACCCCATTCTTTCGAAAGAGAACTTCTCAAAGCACAAAAAAAAATAACACCAGCTCCCCATCACCACACTCAATGAACACTAACACTCATTTTTTTTTTTTTTTTTTTGGAATTTTTCTACTATTTTTATTAACACAATAGAATGAAAACGTGTTCACCACAGTAGACTGGGTATTGAATTTTTCAATTATACGCTATGAAGGCGCTTGAATGCACATAGAAGATAATATCTGAATGTTTTCAATGCAACAAGACTTGAAAATGTTCAATATTTATACAACAAGACTAACACAATAGAATGAACGTCTTCACCACAGTGAAACTCGGGGTGTTGAATTTTAATACAACTATACGCTATCAATGGCGCTTCAATGAACGTGTAGGAATAGGGTAAATGTCTGAAATGTTTTCATGAAATGTTCAATAGTTCTGCAACAAGACTTGTTTGAACTCATCATCGTCTTTTCGGCCCTGGTTGTTCAATATTTATACAACAAGACTAACACAATAGAATGAACGTCTTCACCACAGTGAAACTCGGGGTGTTGAATTTTAATACAATTATACGCTATCAATGGCGCTTCAATGAACGTGTAGGAATAGGGTAAATGTCTGAAATGTTTTCATGAAATGTTCAATAGTTCTGCAACAAGACTTGTTTGAACTCATCATCGTCTTTCCGCCCCTGGTGCACGTAGATGTAGGTAGTAATCTCTTCACGTGGAATTGTGGGAGGGCAGGCAGCTTCCAATGCCAGGGTAATTTGCTGCTCGGTGACGTCCTGTAATGCCTCAGTGATCAGCGCGTATGAGGGTACACTAATGTCCACACACGTATGCATTATTATGGGACTGTTGTTCACACAGCCTGCACATGCTTGGATACGCAAGTGTCGAATGCGAGGTCTGATAAGAGCCAGGACTGTGTCGATGTACTTCTTATAAATAGTGTAAGACACCTGGTAAGCCAGAGCTTCACGAATTGGAGCTGTGAGACTCTGCAACTTGCGCCACGCCGTTATTTTCAAGGTGACACCCTGAGGACAAGGAACAAGCTCTTGCGTATCTGACCTCATTTTCCATTTACGGATATGCACCAGGAGCTGGTCGTTGAAATAGCCACAGCTGACAAAAATGTCGTCACCCAGACAAAATTTCGCTTCGTTACTCCCCTGGTCGCGAATAACCGCATCGATGGCGTAATCAAGGGTCTCCAGTTTTTGCCAGGTGTACGAGGACAAGGCAATATGCCTAGCGGGTCTGTCGTTATAGGCCGGTACGTTAAAATGCACTTCTGCGTCTTTCACACTCACAGTTAAATAGGCTGAGAGCTCCCAAATGTCCGTGTGGGCTGCCTGGTAGGCCTGCTGGATCATGTTATTGATCTCCTGCACAGACATAGGAAGTTGCACCTGTTCTTGTTGTTGTTCTTCTTCTTCTTCTTCTTCCTTCATGGACTCAGGCACTTGCTGGGGCACGGGCTCAGGTATTTCTAAAGGTGTTAGTCGGGGCCGTTTGGGTCGTGCACCGCGTTTGGCAGGTACACCAGACTCTGGGTGGGTACGTTTGCTAGCTGTACGCTCTTCGGTAGTGTCCATGACTAAGATATCATCATCTTGTACAACGTCGGCTTGAAGTAGATCTGCTAGTTCTTCATTTCCCGTCTTCTTCAGCGCCTCCACGAAGGCTAGAAATGCATAGGGGCCACGGCGCACTAGATCGTCGATGAGAGCTCTGTTTTGTCGTGAAGTGGTGTTGTGCGCCATGATATCTTCGACACCCTGTTTCAGCAGTATGCTGTCCTCCATAAGCAGATTACATATTTCGACCACACGCTCCATCTCATTAATGAGGCGAACACGACAGTACCGAAGCTTCTGTTGCTGGGATGACTCCATGACTATGGGCTCAGGCTGGTGCGTAACTGCTACGGCGTAATAGTCTGGTGAACAGGCACTGGTAAAATGAAAAAAAGTAACAGGTTCTCCACAGCTCATACAAGTAGGCAAGCAGGCTGGCTGGCTGGCTGGCTGGCTGGTTAGAGGTGAGGCAGGCAGGGTGATCAGGCAGGGCTGGCTGGTTAGGCAGGCAGGAAGGCAGGCAGGCTGGTCAGGCAGGCAGACAGGCTGGTCAGGCAGGCTGGCAGGTCAGGTAAGTCAAAGAGCTCAGCAAGGTAATGCAATGAATACACCCAATCCACTAAAATCACCTCCTTTTATACGTTTTTTCTCATGCCGCCGCCATCTTGTATTACAACATGGCCGCCAGCCGCCATCTTGTATTACAACATGGCCGCCAGCCGCCATCTTGTATTACAACAGGGCCGCCAGCCACCATCTTGTATTACAACATGGCCGCCAGCCACCATCTTGTATTACAACATGGCCGACAGCCGCCATCTTGTATTACAACAGGGCCGACAGCCGCCATCTTGTATTACAACATGGCCGACAGCCGCCATCTTGTATTACAACATGGCCGACAGCCGCCATCTTGTATTACAACAGGGCCGACAGCCGCCATCTTGTATTACAACAGGGCCGCCAGCCGCCATCTTGTATTACAACAGGGCCGCCAGCCGCCATCTTGTATTACAACATGGCCGCCAGCCACCATCTTGTATTACAACAGGGCCGCCAATTTGACCTCAGTGACCCCTGTGACGTCATAGTTACATCCGGGTGAAGTATGCGTCAATTCACGCAATGACTACTACTATCCACATACACATACTTGCTTACCTTGCTCGTTTTAATTTACATGAAACTGGTTTATGCGACGACTGCTTGGTGGATGATTCAGTAGATCATTTTTTATTTCATTGTCACAGACATGTTAATCAACGTCATTTGTTTTATACTGATCTTATTCATGTAGGTGTTTTTCATCCAACCATGGAGACTGTTTTTAAGCCTTCTAGAAATCACGGTAAGGTTTTCCAGGCTGTTGCGGATTTTATCATCCGAAGTAAGCGTTTTTAATTTATACTGACCATGTATTGTAAATTTTAACTTTTTCCTTTTATATTTGATTTATCTGTGCTTTTGCTGTGATATCTGTGTAGCATTACTATTTTTTGCATGGCCTATACTTATATTTATTCTTTTTAACTTGTGTGCTGCTTTCAACCTGCTTTTGCATGTGTATGCATGTGTTGATTATGTGATAATTTTGCTGTTTTTTCCATTTATACAAATTTGCATGGCATACATATTGATTGCTTTTTATATATTTTACTTTTCCCCTTCATGAAAATAACCTGCCAAACATTTAACATCGCCTGCCTTTCCCTGAGCCATAACACTTTAAATCTATATATTCCTTCTGCATGTTCAATTCATTGAGAGAGTTTTTTTTACATTCATACAGATTACTTTTTATTTTACTGAAGCAATATCAATGACATGGCGCAAATCATTCAATCGAATGGGGCGCCAATATTCTAAATTCTGTCTGTCTGTCTAGCTACCTGTATACTCCTGACGATGGTATAACCTTTACCGAACTATAGAATATCACAATGACTTCACTTTCCGGAGTTACTTTCATTCTGGTTAATATAATTTCAAGTAACCAGACGATATTTTGGAAAAGTATACCTTAGCAGAAGTAGAACATACCTTTTTTGTACTCGGATTCTCGACTGCTAAGTGTGTCTGGATGGTTACTTCCCTTGTTCGGCATTAGTTTGAAGTATACAGTCCTGTACTCTATAGATCCTTGTAATAGTTACGATGTACACAACTTTCGATATGAACACTCGTCTCAAAAATACATCAGCCAGCCAAATTTGGAGTTATCCTCCAAAGTAATAAAGTTGGGACACTTTGTTTCCCATATACTATGAAACAGAGAACCTCTGGGTATACCATATCCCGCACATTTCATCAGAAAGTGGTATTTATCTTATTCGGGCTCTCAAATGTAACCTCTTGCAAGCCGATATGTTAAGTTTCTGAATATCCAAGCCATCTAGTTTAAATTTATACCAGGGGTCCATATTTCCCAACCAGAATATTGCTGATTTCATCGTGATCAAATATCTGAAAAAATATCTTGAATAGCGAGATGAACAGTTGGTGCTTCTGTACATTTCAGCACATCGTGTGTGTTTATTATTCCATTTCATACACATTTAGAATTGGTGCTGTCACCAAGGCCTTGCGATTATTGACGAGGAAATTCTTCTGTGGATGACGGCTGAATATTGAATGTCGGACCTGACGCTTGCCATGAAATTCCATGATATCTCTAGTATACAAGGCATCGGGAGAAAAAAAGTTTCGAGCCAGAACTGTTCAACTGATGGCCCAGATATTAAATTTCTGACATTATCCCGTTACCACTGTTACCACTGGTTACCCGAAGCGAAATGTTCAACATTCGGTTAAAACATTTTGACTCTCCATTTTAAATTACCTTCCGTTCGTAGCAATTTCCGTTTCCTATCATGATTACTATCACCAATACTCGGTTGCTATGTGATTATTTTCATTTAAGTGCACGAGTTAAAGATGTAACACTGGACAGGCTGACGGGACATCTCCGATAATCATCAATGTTTTGGACTTTCACTCCTACTATCAGATTATCCTCTGACAGGGACGGGTGAGTGAAATCTATTCCAGAAGACCGGAGACGACAAGCAGTTCGCCATTGGTGGCACGCCAAGCGTTTTATTGACAACACAATATAGAAAAGACAGACGTCTCTTCATGGTGAAGGGAATGAATAATTTAAAAGTCAAATAGAGAAAAGTCAGTTCTACAATGTATAGGACCAGAATTTGGAGAGCTTGTAAGAACGGGATTAATAGAAACTGGTTCCGTTTTGCGAACACGTGTGGATAATTTCGTTTGATATAATCATGATTACAACAGGTTTGTTTTGACCATTCAAGTCAAACATGAGCTTTCTCCGTGTTTCTTAACCCTATCTGGCCTGGGCTTTTTAGGACCTGTCCATGCATGGGGGGGGGAGGCCGAAATGGACCCCCCTAATTATTTTTCTTACCCCTTGAGCTAGGGGGCTGAAACTTATCACACTATACTCTTGGGTCAAGCTCTACCAGAAAACGGAAAAATCCAAGATGGCCGCTTTGATGACGTCACAGTGACGTCATTTTTAAAAACGGCATTTTTTGGTCGATTTTTCGGTCAGATTTTCCGAATTTTTTATTTTTGCAATTTCTCCGCAAAAACTGCACGACAAATTAGTAAATATTAATGTGATGCGAAATAACTATTTTTTGCCCACTTTTCATCGCGGAAAAGCAGAAATTTTGAAGAAATATGACAAAAATATCACTTTTCTGCTACCCCATGTGGCCGCCATCTTGGATTTACCCATGATCCTCTGCTCGGGGAGTCATGCAAATAGGCTCAAAATGACCCCAATATGACAAACTATAAAGTCACGGCGTTTCAGCTCTCCATTTTTTGTCGTTCCGGATATAGCGCAGAAAGTTTGGTAGGGTGTCATAATGGCCCCCCAGGCCAGGTAGGGTTAATCCACTCGTATCCTTTAGTCTGCAAAGGATGTCATTCAGACAAATAATCAACTAAATATAGATTACAAGTGTTACCACGTAAACTTTGTTGATGAAGCATGGTTATACCTAGATATCTCATTGGTTGGTGTAGGGTCTGGTTCAGCTTAAGAAAAAATCAATAAATTATTTGCAGTTAAGTCGTTCCATGGCCCCGAATTCTTAATGGAACGAAGCCACAAATCCATTGCTCAAATGAAACACATGGTGAAGTTGATGCAGATTACAGTAAATCGATAGTTTTAGCTTTCATCGATGGTTAAACGAGTATTCCCATGAGACGGTGTTAGCGTAAATACGTTCAATTAAGTTTATTCAAAGTATAAAATAATACATCGTTAATTTGAAATGTGGACACTTTGGGATGATTGATCATTGAAAAACTTTGTACTTCAGGATAAATGTAAAGCTATTTAAACTATCTTCAGTTGGGGAGGATTAATGTTTTCTTGTGATGTTAATTTCCTTCTTACAATGTTCAAACCAGGGTAATACCTAGAAAAGCAATGCTCCATGCTGTCAGTTAGGGCCTGACGTAATGCCATTTTCACTACTGGTTTCTCCACGATTTCTTGAAAAAAAGCAATAAACATACATTTGTGAAAATAGGCCAGTTCCATACAAAATCACCATGTGTAATGTATAAGAACTATTTTGTGAATAATATCAAAGTACGCCCGTAGCTAATTGATGGAAAATAAGGTATATAGATGATATCAACTTTTCTCCATGAATACCATAACAAATTCATCTAGTGAGATGAGAATTTCTCTATGAATTATATGCCTTAGAGTCACTATATACAATGCGACTTGGATGTTTCTAAACAATGAAATAATTCACCTTGGGTCGTATTTCACAATATACACAGAGGCATTTCATATCTTCCCTGTCATGTCACACGTGGACAACTTTTCAGCAAACACATCGTCCTACTGCCAGAAGCGACAGTTCAACTGATACTTGTTTTCCGTCGGGGATGTAGTGAAGTGTCGCTGGCCAGGAGCAGATCTATTTTATTATATTAATCTTATTCGCCAAGTAACAGAATTCTATACAGATATGTTGGCAATAAGACATCAAATTAGGCATTGATGGGGGAAAGTTGTGTTTTATATTTTCAATTGTCGTCAGTCCGAGTTTTTTTGTTTCGTGTTTCTGTCTCATCCGTCCATATTCGAATGATCATAATGCATGATTTATTAAATTGCTTGCAAAATATTTAATTTGCTTTTCTTATGCGCATACAACTGGCGCAGAGCCGATCACTTGCCTTATCACTGTGACCAAGGCGCATTCGTTCGCTGATATTGGTAAAATCATTGCCATCATTTTATTTCTGCAGTATATTCAAGTTGTCTTCATTCTTTGATTTGTCTGTCCACTGACAACTTGACTAGTTCTGACATATTAGAGAGCTAATACACCTTATGGAGCAATCCACTGATGCATAACGCATGTTTTAATGATATATAAAGTTACATTACTCGTTATATGTGTTTTATTTCCCCAGCTCTGTAAATGGATAACGCACACTAAGCAGATGCTCTTGTCATCGAGAGAGCTCGTCAGACGTTTGTTTAGTAGGCCTACTTCCGATGTTCGACGATTGATTCAGTTCATTGACATTTGGCACGAAGCGAAACATTCATTATAGAGATTGAAATTATCACGTAAATACATTTCATAAATTGAATGTTTAAAGTGACCTTTTGCACGCTCGAAGGCAAACTTGATTTTAAAATACCCGTAAACCGTCAAATTATAACTATAAGCAAGACAAATAAGTGGATAATGTGTGGTTGCGCAAGTTCAAAGTTTATGTAATAGAGTTACGAGTCCGATATTTCGTACTGAGTAATTTTCTTCTAAATCATCCATTCGAAGCTTCGAATAAAAAACGAGGCGTCTATGTGGTCCCTGTCGAGACGAATTACCAGGAAATTGATTTTGTAATCTTATTCAAACGAAGCGAACGTTCATGATAGAGATTGAAATTTTCACGTAAATAAATTCCTTAATTAGAAGTTGGCCTACCGCTCGGATTGAAGTGATGCCTTAGCGAGACAATCAACATATCCATCTTTCTGTGATAATTAATTCCATAACTAACATCTCCGTTCTTGTTGTACACGCGCTGACAAAATACACGTGTTTGCGAAAACAATTGCCATTAATCTGGCGGTGCATGACGGTTAGACTAACGCAGCCATTCGTAATGAGGAAACTGTATTTTGTCAATGATATTAAATGTGTTCGTTAGAACTAATCACTGTAGAAATCTATCTTTCATTGGTGGCCCAGAATTTTTTTCAGTTTTGAACGGGCAAGTACTGGAATAATGAGGCATCTTCAAATCAATCACTTTATATCTCATTGACTTCCCAATTCGCCGTTTCCTTTGATAGGAGGTACCGTAGGAGGATATAATGCATTTCTGGAAATGGATTTTCCAACATTGACGAGGCCATCGCGATTGAGAGGGTCGTGTGGAGCATTAATATCACAGCATTACGATATCGAACAAATTGTAAGTCTTACAGCTTATCAATAAATGAACATGACATCTGCTGTAGTCTATTCGATTGAGTACTTCGATAATGAAATGAGAACACTTACAAGAGATGGTCGGCAGATATCTTGTACATTCAAGCTCACGCTTAGTCCAAGATGCTAATGCCGTCTCGAGTCAGTTGTGTCAATAATGGAAGCAGATATGATTTGATCGAATCATAAAACCGACAGATCGAATGCTTTCATACTCAGGCGATTATACAGGCAAGATTTCAGCTATATTTCTCTACTCGTCTGAAACTTGACAGCCATCAGATTTAATAATTCTGTCATCATATCCAACAGCGGTCCAATCCAATAGAATATTGTCACATTAGGATTTAGGTGTTGTCATGTTTTTTTTATAAAGGAGTCATGATTTCGTTTGATGTCCACCGACCGCTTGTAATGACAGAAACGTATCACTAAAAGTTCGTAAATTTGTTTACTTTTCAGATGCATGGAGATAGGCGCTGGTGGATAATCGAATGTTACATTCAATAACAGCTCCAATGCATGATGATAATTCCACTTTACAAATGAATATTGGAATATGTATGGTTGTTGTGGTTCTGAAAGCAGCTGTCCCCCGAACACTTCCTCTCTTCAAATGGTGACACTTAGGCGATATTGGAGTTCTTCCTAAAATGTTTTGTTTGTGCGTTTCATGAACTCCGAATGTTTCCCGGTTTGATATTTTAAACTTGTGTTAGATGAATCAGAGATAAAAGCCGCTACCCTAGGATAAAACAAACAAAACAAAGCGAAGACTCGAGTAAACTGGGAAGAAACTGGGTGAAAACGTTGAATACCATCGACAATTCACCGAGGTATAATTAATTTCCACTGCCATGCAAATACATGTATTCCAACTGCAGTGGAGTCATTTACAGCACGGTAAGGACACTGTACGAATACAGAAACTATATTAACACCGGAGTGAAAATATTTACGACACAGTTTATATTATTTCCTGTGTGATGAATTGTATCCCAGTCACGCTTTTAATGCCGCTGTTCATGCTGACATCTTGAATGGTATGACCGTACGGCCCCATGCACCGATTTTATTGGCGGGTATTTTATAAAAATATTCAAGAGCGATGGTGTAATAGCCATATAAAGTTCTATGGAAAGTGATGAACTTTGTGACTGTTAGATAGAAAAAACGGCACAAACGGAGAAAATATAAATAGTAGAATGCAATTTCTTATTTCCTCGTACTCCTATGGATCAGCGTATCTTCACGATACCAGAGAGTGACATTGTTGAATATCCTCGGTCCAACATATTTATACGCTGGGCCTCCGTGTAAGGCGGTCGATCGAATGGCTGTACAAATACCATCCGTTTAATTACTATAAGATGGGTGACTAATGTTCTTTACATGAAATCCTTATTACTGACCATGCATTGTTCAAGTGAATTTCCAAGTCGATGCCTAGAGTATGATGTATCTTGGTCACACTTTCATTGAACACCATGGACACCGTTCAAACGGACCCGGTTCGAACAAAATTATTCGCATATTACGAAACTTGAAGCCGGAGATCTTGCATGCTACGATGGTATTTTACCATAAGTGTAAAATTTATAACACAATTTGATAACCTTAGAATGAAAGCGTTGTTTGACATGTTTCTGCATTCTTATTCTGTGGCGTTGATTGAAATCGTCACATTTTCTTCACGTCGGGAATATTCTCATTTTTGCTTGCATCTGAGTCCAATGTGCATTTTGTCTGTCGCATGCCGATCATAAACCAATTCACGTTTAGTGATCATTTTAATACGCTATGCCTACATTCACTCACGAACTAATCGATCGTATGAAATCTCTCTTTATTCCCAGATCACGAGTTGGAGCATCAACCGGTATTTTTTATACTAGTGTGAAGGTGACCCGTCATACAAAAAGGGTTACTTGAGTACCCTCCTAATCACTGTAGGCTGTCGACTTCTCACATAATGGCACTATAAGCGTCACTGTAATCCCAGAACTACCGCGTATCACCGCATATTCACGCTAGGCATGAGACTGAAGGGCAGGTTCACGCACATGCGTTTTTCACGAGAGCTTGCAACACCGCCGTTTTGGCTCTCGTGAAAAAAAATGGAATTCGGCCGCACACCCTTCGTACGAGCATTCGCAAATAAAGTGAGGGTTTCACAAAACCATTTTTCTTGCGAATCTTCTTACATTTGATCGCGGTTGGGGTGAGCCTTTCGCAAGCATTGCGCAAATGTTTTTTCCATGCTAATTTCGATAACTACAAATACCTACAAATAATTTACTGTCGACAACGATGGATATTCTATCCATTTGTAACCAGTAGAAAGCACACACATTTGTGTTTGAAACCCCGCAACAACGCGTTCGTTGTTATATATCTGTCGCTGACGGAACGTAAGTGTCGCGGCTTCAACACAGAAGAGCGTACTTCAGATCAAATTTCAGGGAGCCGCGTTTTGGACAATATCGATTATTATTTTGGATAATTCATGCTAGATTTACCTATATGATGCCTCTGAATATATAACTACATGTTGAAGAACGTCAGAA
Organism: Hanleya hanleyi; assembly: GCA_036873755.1. Classification (NCBI taxonomy): domain Eukaryota; kingdom Metazoa; phylum Mollusca; class Polyplacophora; order Lepidopleurida; family Hanleyidae; genus Hanleya; species Hanleya hanleyi. Next base: position 49,964 of record JAVTVY010016068.1, on the reverse strand, counting down.
AATATGTATGGTCAAATTTACGCGTGAACAGGTCATTTGCGTAGGGTTCCTGAAACACTCGTACTAACCTTCGCAGACCGATCGCAAACCACTTCTCTCACAGTATTTCCGTCCCAACGTGTGAAAACTGCGAAACAACCTCCTGGACAACACGTGCTCATATACTGGTAGTTGATATATCAAGGCGATATATGAATTAGCATGTCGTGACCCTGAAAGCCTTTCACAATCGATAATCGAAGATTGATTTGCTCGGCGTTCGTTAGGCAGTCGTGGTCAAACTCGAGATTTCCGAATCCATGATAACAAATCCGTTATCTTATGAGGCTTCTGACACCAATGAACATATACTTTGTATAATATAATCGAAAGGCAAGCGACAGAATGGGTGCTTATCTACTGCAGCATTTGTTCACCGTTTTCATTGTTGGGAAACTTCACTGAGTAATACAGGATCAGTACATCAAAAGCTATGAAATGGTGTTATCACTGATGACAGTTGACTATTATTCTTTACCAGTTGATATGGGCACCATCACGGTTGCTAGAGAATGGATAATAGCAGATATTCATGAACATAGTAATCGAACTCGTATATCTGCCAGTTTTCGCTGAGTGACTCAATGTTCAGTATATCAATATTTGTGTCAATAGATTGATCATGATAGCATTGCGTAAATGTTGTTCACTATTTCAGAGCCTCCCCCCCCCCCCTCCACCTTCAAGGCATCCTTCTTCTATCTTGTAATACAAGATGCGATAAAAAATATCGTGAAACAGCGTGAGCCTGGTGGCTTCAAGTGCAGCGTTCGCCAACATTTTTTTCAGAAATAGATGCCTTCTAATTAAAATGTCCGTGATTGAGTACATGGAAATGGGGGATGGAATAACAAGCAGCAGACAGGTCATGTGACCAGTACTAGTGAAATGATAACAAATTTACTTCGGAGGCTTGTAAGGAGTTTTGCGCAGTAAGGTTATCCAGGTTAGGGAAGGGAATTAAGTTCTGTCAATATGGCGGCGGCTTGTTTCAATAACATTTTCTTTGGCACGATCCAGTCAGTCCGCGAGTACCGCGTGATTTAAGCTTGTCAGCTTTTGGCAACTCATCTTTTTACTGCATAAGTACATTAAAGACCATCATCTAAAGTGCATTAAAGACAATCAGGTGATCGACGAATGAATTGATACTTCCTGGTTAGTTCTTTCTTTAAAAGTACTTTCAGATCTTCACAAGCTGAAGTATTGTGGTCACAGTGCGTATTCATTGTGAACAGATATACGTTCTTAAGACTAGGTATCGGCATCAGAGCACGATGTGGAAATTAATTATTTTGAAAGCCAGGCGTAGTGCACATATAAGTCAATGGTCTGTTCGCAAATATAGGACATTCGGTGCCAATGTTTGTGTTTCTTGGAAACGTTTATCAGGGTAGTTTGATGCACACCAATAAACAGTTTGAAATTTACACTGCTAACTACACATAATTGTCCGGGGTTTTCTTGAATAACAAGTTAACTATAACACTAGCGTCTGATCCGATCTTCACTATAAAATGGACAGTGTCTATGTTGATTTACCTGTGTGGTTCTAGGGGATCATAACAGGCAAATGCCACGGCAGGTAACTTGCCATCTTCACCTAGAAAGCGCCGAAGGGGAAAATACGTTAGGGTTTCACTTTCGGTGTTAAACTTTTAGCTGATACCGCATGTAAAATATTTAGACCAAGCATGCATAACAATAAAATATTAATGGATAGATCAGTGAAATTTTTATGGAAATCCGTGCGCTATCTCACCCAATTCGTATCCGAGTCCTCCAGTGGGTAGATGAGGTCGAATAGACAGACATCGCGGACGGCCTTTAAATATATCGCATGCAGATAGCAAAATACGAGCGTAGCGTGCAAGATGTATGGCGTTACGTTTCATAAATTGTGTCTAATTCCGCTTAACCCGGGCTAGGGACCGTATGAACCCATGTACCTCAAGATCCTCATGGTGCTCATATGAATACGCGCAATCAAAGCGTGACTGAGATACATCATTCTCTAGATGACGACTTTAAAACGATTACTATGGATTAAGAATACTGATCGGCGATACGGATTTTATATTTTTGGAATGTCATGATGTTTTGTCGGCATCATTAAAAACTGTTGACCGCTTCCCTGCAGGAAACTAGCCTATGTTTATGTATACTATGACTGTCTTTTTGAATTTGGTGCTAATACTGTTATATGGAATAGGTCTTTGGATTATGGACGCGGATATTCTTTAATGGATGAAGGCTGAACTATGAATGACGGACTAGACGTTTGTAATTTGAAGTTTCAGCGTTTTCTACATTTGCCTGGTGAATGGGTATATTTTTTTTTAACTATCTTATATATTTAGTAATGTTCATGGTTTGGTGAAAATGTGCGTGTTCATTTGCCACCGAGTATCCCACAAGCTATGGTGTTTTCGAATCTGTTGTCCCGGTCGCCATGGTCGCGATAAACAAGTGATCTGATTGGTCAATTTTTGCAGGGTGTTGCTTTTGCCGATTGGCCTCAAGTCTACAGCTGTGTTTTCGTTGAACACGATACAGTGCCCAAGTGTACTAGTGATATCTAGGATATACCCCTGGTTTTAGCGATGATGGTAGCATGCAGGATCGGTGGGACTACGTTTCGTGCCGCATGATAAATCGTTTCTAACCAGATAACAACAGATGTAATAGCAAGCGTCAGATGACAAATCCAATATGCTGCCGTCGTCCATAAAATAATTTTCGTGTCAATAATCAAAAGATCTAGTTCGTATGACAGTTAGCACGAGTACCAGATGCGTATGAAATAAAAACAATAAAAACACTAGATGTTTTCCTACAGGAGAGAAGAGGATGTCAGCAAGACATAATTACGTTTCGTATAATCCGTTTGAACAGAATGAATCGAAGCCTGACTGAGATACATTGTACTTCAGTAAACTATTGCCAATTGTACCAAAAAACACAGCTACTCTGTGATATAGACAGGACGATACAGGAACACCATGATGTCATCAATTCTCTTTTGCAAATGACAAGCTTCTGTCTGCTTGAAGTTACATCGAGTGCTTGTGGATCTTGAGGTTCAAGGCGTGCGTCACACAAAAAAGTTTCTGGATTACTGCAGGGGATATAGTGCTAATTTATGGACACCGACTTCCCACTGCATAATGGATTCGACGCGTAAAACTCTACTTGTCTGAAATATTAATGGACAGACATGTAAGCTAATTTCCCTTTGGTTTGGTATTTTTGTAGTTTGAAGTAGTGGCGCCTTGGATATATGTTTCCAGCGATTCAATTAGCTATACAGCGGTGGCTTACTGGGCTCAATACATTTAATCTGACTATTCAAATAATGTCAGCGCAAGCCACTGGAAATTGGAGGGCGTGCGAAGTTTTTTATTCCCTTGCACTGGACTCTGATCCTATGCCTTACATAATTCTCCATGTCTTTGTAAATAAAGGAATCCAAATCTTCGCGAAAACAAGGAGTTAGCAGTATGTTTTTACTTTCATTTCAGTTAATTGAACTTCTTGTCAGGTTTTGTAATGTTATTCGTATTTGATCTCTAAGACTTTTAACTCAACCCAGATGAGGTGAAATGAGGTTATCACGGGCGCGAGGGTCTAGATCTTCCTTCACCACGGATACACCACCAAGAATATTTTATACGCCGTCTCGGTATATGAGTGAATCAATTGCACAACTATCGAAATAGATTCATCGTTTCGTTAATCCGATTCAACATTTACGGAGCTAGTAAATCACATAAATAATTTCATTAAGGTAAAACGATTGAGCATTTGCGCAGCTAGTGAAATAGATTCATTTGTTTCATTGGTTTATTAATCTATCGATGAGATAATTTGATTCAATATTTACAAAACCAGTGAACTAGAGTCATCGTTTTCATTAATACAAACATCGTTTGGACAGTTTACACAATTAATTACATAGATTCATGATTTCATTAATCTACCGATGAGAAAATGCAATTCAAAATTTACACAATTAGTGAATTAAAATCATCATCTCATTAATTTATTAATGAAAAATATGCAATTCGGCATTGATGCAGCTAGTGAAATAGATTTATTATTTTAACCATTTCGTTTGATCAATTAATGAGATAACATATCAAAATTTTCACATTTTGGATTATTCAAATCACTTTGCACTGTTGATTTGTACATGTATCTCAAGATTTTCTACAGTTTAATTGCATTCATATATAGTTCATATACTAAATCGAGGCATTTTCTTCAATATCGTATATATATATATATATATGCATACTATAATGTTTGCATTATCAGCTGGTCACGTTGAGTACACCGGTTCTGGCCAGATCACCGAAGTTAAGTGACCTGGAACTCGGTCAAAACTAAGATGAGTGAGCGGTGCTGATTTAACTTGAATACTAGAATTTTGTTTCATCGTCGCTGTTCAGCTGAAATATTGCTGAACGCGACGTGACACCTTAATTCTCTCTCCCCCTAATCACGTTGGCATCAAACGTAATACTGAGGCTGATAGAATGGCTAAGGCAACCATATAATGAGGTTGATCCTGTTGGAATCCATTATGGCGATTTCAGACCCTCTATCTGTACTTCTGTGAGAAAGCTGTTTCAATCTTTATGGGATGCTGTGAATAATAAACTCCATGAATTAAAAAACTGTAGGCTATACTCATCTGAACAGCCAGAAACGTTTCGATCAAGCTACATGTATGATCAGGCGATGTAGAATCGGACATACACGATTAACTCACGAACATTTTCTTTAAAAAAAAAGAGCCAGTCCCAAGGTGTATTCCATGTCACGAAGATCTCACAGTGAAACATATTCGTATCGACTGTATAGATTTTAGGATTGTAAGAGATTCTTTTTATCGAGCAGCTACTTTAGAAGATCTTTTTAGTCGGGTGAACGAAGACTGTATCTTAGGTTATTTGAGAGAAGTGAATTTTAATGTGTTGGATTACTACGTTATTAACTTGAATACTTAGAATTTTGTTTGATCGTCGCTATATAGCTGAAATATTGCTGAACGCGACGTTAAACCTTAATTCTCTCTCTTTTTCTTTCATATTGTCTCGGGGTATATGCCTCTCCCCCTATACCCCCGCATTGCACAAAGAACGGAATGTCTCAAAGAGCGGAGACCAAGGACCACTTCGTCTCTCCACGCTCAATAATTACGAGGGAGTGCCTTGAAATGGGCCGAAAATTAGTAGAGAAGCGTGTGAAATAAATCTAAAATTACATGGGGGTCTACCCCGACCCACCTCTTTAATTCTTCCTTCGCGGGTCTAAATTTGTCGTGACTGATTTTAAATTGCAGTTTTATGCCAAGTACCAACATTTTCTCAGTGGTTTCGTACTAAATGGAATTTAGACTGGTCACAAGGTGACTTTAAGCTATTAGGTCTTCTGTTTACAAACAATTTGGCCGAAAAGGTTGAAAAAATTACAAAGATAAATTAAAAAATATTGTCATACTCATGAAGATATGGTCCAAAATAGGATTGAATCCACTAGGAGGAAATGTCATTTTAAAAAAGCTTGTTGTTGCCGAAACTGAACCATCTATTTTCCTCTCTTCCAAACCCACCCGAACCACTTATAAATGAATTCCAGAAACGCTGTTTTGAATTTGTTTGGAACTCGAAACCTGATAAAAAATTTCAGAAAAATTTCTGTTAAACCACTTGAACATGGCGGTTTAGATAATCCTATTGTTAATATGTAATCCAGGCACAAAATATATCGTGGATTAGGATATTACAAGCTGATAATTCCAAGTGGGGTAATATTTTGAAAATGTATATGTTGGTTCAGCATTCTTAAGAACTAATATTATACCAACGATGGAAAACATATTTTGGAGGGACACGCTTCTAGCCTGGACAGAATTTCAAATAAAACTAGAGGACTGTCAAACTTTCTCGAATGAAATGGTACAATGAAAAAATTAAAATTGATAATAAAGTTCTACATTTAGGTCACTGGGATGGAAAAGGCGTGCGGTTTGTAAATGATATTTTAGGTAATAACGGAATTTTTTTGTCATTTGACTCTTTTCAGTCCATTTAAAAATGCGCCGCCAATTTTCTGGAATAATTATCAGTATGTCAGTCAAGTAGTATATAAAACTGATATTAACGCAATTTGACCTTTGACATAAAAAAATTGCATAGTGGGGAGAAAAACTACCTCCGAACACAGAAGAGTTCCAATTTTTGCAGGTCACTGCGCAGGTCAAGTGGTTGCCATGGTGACGTCACTTCCTGTCACGTGACCTTTGGGGCATGTATTCCTCCGCGGTGATGCGGTCGCGGGAAAAAGCCTCCGCGTACAGAAAAATAGTCTCAAATACGCGGGGAGCTGGGGGAAATTCTCCGGCAATCTTCGGCAATCTCCGGGACATTTTAGGGGCGAGAGGGGCCCCTAGTGGACCGATTGGGTCGAGTGAGGTGTCAAAGTGAAGCGCTCCTACAGGGCGATCAAGTAGTGGGTAGGTGTATGTAAAATTAGGATTTGTCCCAAAAATACAAAAAGTGAAATTTTTCGAAAAGTTCACTTTGACACCTCCCACGACCCATTTGGACCAATAGTGGTCCATCTCTATCCCAAACACACCCCCACGCACCCCCAAAATGCCTGCTTTCTATACTACGGCCAGACTGCGCATGCGCAGAATATTGAAAACGGACGATACATTAGTTCAGTCGGATGCTCCTCCACGAGAGCTTCAAAATACGACTCCTTGCGACACCATCGGTCCACTAGGGGCTCACCTAGACCCCAAAACAACCACCCAGCATCATTTACCCACTACGCATGCGCGCAGTGACTTCAGCACAACCCATATCGCAATGAACATGTGTGAATTGCCAAGTATGGACCTATCCGCTGAGCCATTAGGCCTATGGGCCTATCCATACCTCCGTGAACTTTTCGAAACATTTCGCCGCTTAGCCTCGGGAACCCGCCCATGTGTTCTACGTGGTGAGACGTGAAAAACAAGATCCCACAACCCATATCGCAATGAACAGATGCGAATTGCCCAGTATGGACCTATCCATTGAGCCAGTAGAACTATGGACCTATCCAGACCTCCGTAAACTTTTCGAAAAATTTCACCGCTTAGCTCAGAGACCCTTCCCATCGTGTTTTACGTGGTGAGTCGAAGAAAACAAGACCCCACAACCCATAGTAAAATCCACAAAAAAATGACCACCCCTATATCCATATAGACAGTTTCCCGTATAGATGCAAATGTGCGAATCAGGCCCTATTTTAGGGGTAAAGTCCGTGTTCCGCTTTTTATATTTTCGGGACAAATCCTAATTTTACATACACCCACCAATGACTTGATCGCCCTGGAGGAGCGCTTCACTTTGACACCTCTCTCAACCCAATCGGTCCACTAGAGGGCCCTCTCGCTCCCAAAATGTCCCGAAGATTGCCGGAGAATTTCCCTCAGCTCTCCGCGTATTTGGGACTACTTTTTCTGTCCACGGAGGCTTTTTCCCGCGACCGCATCACCGCCGGAGGAATACATGCCCCAAAGGTCACGTGACCGGAAGTGATGTCAACCACTTGATCTGCGCAGTGACCTGTAAAAATTGGAACTCTTCTGTGTTCGGAGGTAGTTTTTCTCCCCAATATGCAAATTTTTTAGGTCAAAGGTCAAGTTGCGACAATATCAGTTTTATATACTACTCAAGCAGTACGGAAAGCAGCAAACAACATGAGATTTGGACTATTACAGAAACAATATATGATACCGTTGATACCGTCCCCTATTTCACTATTAATAAGTGTAAAAAAAAGGCTGTAAAATGTTATATAGAAATCTCTTGACCTTTAGATTTACTGTACTAAACAGTTCTTGAAAAAAATTATAGTGATTCAGAGTGGTATATATATGGAATAATAATGTAACAAAGAGATGTGAAATATAAATGGTTTCGATACAGAATTATTAACCGAATATTGACTACTAACATTTTTGCGCATAAACTTTACCCTGATATATCTAACTTATGTACATTTTGTAGCAAAGTTCCACAGACTATTATTCATCTCTTTTGGAAATGTGAACATATCTACCCTTGGTGGAGTTTACTGGAAAATTGGTTCGCTTCGGCGGGTGTTCCGATTATATTTTTTCCAGAAAAAGTTATACTTGGTCTTTTAAAACCCAGAAATCAGCCACTCAACTACTGTATTTCTATTATTAAATTTTCTATATATAAAATGAAAGTAGTTAAAAATCCCTTGGTTGAAAAGTGTTCAAAACGCTTTAAATGTGCGTACGAAACCGATAAATACTTCCAGTATAAGAACTGCGAATGGCGCTTGTTTTACCAGTATTGGTCATCGCTGCATTTACTGTTTAGACTCTTATGATGTTGTTTGCGTAGATAAATCGAGGTGTAATGACGATGTATCTGTTTGTTGTATAACATGAGTTTCTAATTACAAATACAACCATTTTTGTTTAGTACGATACAATATTGTATGTACAATGTATATTACCTAACAAAACCAAATAAGATATAAACAAAAATCAGTGTTTGTTCTATGCGATTTAGTGTTAAGCCCAGCCATGATCAGCACAATCTTAATGAATTATCAGTTTCATATGACATCCGCCTTTCTTTTTCGATAAAAACGCGGAAATGGCCGCGTTCGGCACCCACAACTTGAAATAATTCAACTTACGCATCGACGGACGAATTGGTCTTTTCTTTAAGAGGAGTTAGAAGTTGAATTTGACGAAAAATTACGAGACTATGGGTAAATAAGATCACCAATGTTTTAAGGGGGGGGGGAGTGACCTCTTCTATTTCGATTCTACGTTGATTTTTTTACAAGCGTTGATCAGCATTAATTACAAAACTTGATTTCAAATGTTCCAGATGTATATGTTCACCAGACAGCGAATATCACTGCTTTATTTATTAGATTCTTATGCCGATAATGTTTATTATTTTAGCCCATATACAATAAAACTTATCGGTCTATCTCTCTGTGTTATCTGTGTAATCTTTGTGGTATGCCGCTAGCCCCTATAGTATTCATGAATCCGCCTGATAATAACTAGAGTTTAGCGGCGAGCTCTCTTGTGTTGGAGGTACGATTATCACCGTATGAATATGCATGTTTATGAGACATGCGCAGTCATGTACTTCGCTCTATCGCTCTATCGCCATCGCTCTATCGCCATCGCTCTATCGCCATAGCTCTATCGCTCTATCGCTCTATCGCCATCGCTCTATCGTTCTATCGCCATCGCTCTATCGCTCTATCGCCATCGCTCTATCGCTCTATCGCGTACGATGGCGAAGTGACGATGGCCCCTCTCGGCCATCATATCTTTGCCTTTGAATTTTGCTAATGTATCAGTTTTCCTGTTTCTGAAGGTGGCAACTCTCCTCTCCCTCTTTTATGTGCTTGGCCAGCAAAGGTATCTCTAATCTGGCTGGATCATCATTCCATGTTTTTAGACCGAATTCTGTTTGCCGGACCCAAGCTGCATACCAATTTAAAGGGGCGCTCCAGTCGTAGATAATTTGATAATAGACTATTTTCTTTAGAAAAGAAAGCCTACCATTTTTTTCGATTTCCGAAGTGTTTCCACTGGATACAAACAAACACTAGTGTTTGAAACGTTAGTAGTATAGAAAAGACGGAAAAGGTCGTATTGACCGCTTTGCACTTAAACTTGAGGCGTTGGCGCTGGAGATTGGAAAGTGACCTCTGCCAGACTTTGGCCGCCATCTTGAATTTGGTAAAAAACTTTACCAAGGTGGCAGCTGCTTATTCTCTTGAACTCTGATACAAGATCACGTGACCTTTGTATTCCTCCGCGGTGATGCGGTCATGTCTGGTGGTGATGCGGTCTGCCTCCGCGGAGAAAAAGTAGTCCCCAGACTTCAAATACGCTGCATGGTCCGATTGGGTCGTAAGAGGTATCAATGTGAAGCATTCGTGAAGAGGCATCTGATGGGCTGGGTGTGGGGTTGAGATATCATCATTCTGCGCATGCGCGGTGGATAAAGGGTATGGAAATAGACGTTTTGGGATCTAGGGGAGCCCCTAATAGACCGATGGAGTTGTATGAGGTATCAATGTGAAGCATAGGTGAGGGGGCATCTGACTGGACTAGTGTCTCAGCCGTTGTCAACATTCTGCGCATGCGCAGACAGGGAATTGTGGGAAAAGGGTATGGAGATAGACGTTTTGGGGTCCAGGTGGGCCCCTAGTGGTCCTATGGAGTGGTATGAGGTATCAATGTAAAGCATTCGTGAAGGAGCATCCGACGGGATGAAATGACTGACGTCATTCTGCACATGCGCAATAGACCAAGGGTATGGAAATAGACGTTTTGGGATCTACGCGAGCTCCCAGTGCACCGATGGAGTCGAGTGAGGTATCAATCTGAAGCATATGTGAGGGGCCATCCGGCGGGTGGGTGTGGGGTTGGAATATCGTCATTCTGCGCATGTGAGGTAGACCAAGGGTATGGAAATAGACGTTTTGCGATCTAGGGGAGCCCCTAATGGGTCGATGAAGTCGTATGAGGTATCAATGCGAAGCATATGTGAGGGGGCATCCGCCTGGACTGGTGCCTCGGCCGTTGTCAAAACATTCTGCGCATGCGCAGATAGGGAATTATGGGGAAAGGGTATGGAAATAGACGTTTTGGGCTCTAGGGGAGCCCCTAATGGGTCGATGGAGTCGTATGAGGTATCAATGTGAAGCATATGTGAGGGGCATCGGCCTGGACTAGTGCCTCGGCCGTTGTCAATATTCTGCACATGCGCAGACAGGGAATTGCGGGAAAAGGGCATGGAAATAGACGGTATCAATGTGAAGCATATGTGAGGGGGCATCCGCCTGGACTGGTGCCTCGGCCGTTGTCAAAACATTCTGCGCATGCGCAGATAGGGAATTATGGGGAAAGGGTATGGAAATAGACGTTTTGGGCTCTAGGGGAGCCCCTAATGGGTCGATGGAGTCGTATGAGGTATCAATGTGAAGCATATGTGAGGGGCATCGGCCTGGACTAGTGCCTCGGCCGTTGTCAATATTCTGCACATGCGCAGACAGGGAATTGCGGGAAAAGGGCATGGAAATAGACGTTTCGCGGTCGAGGTGGGCCCCTAGTCGTCGGATGGGGTCGATTGAGGTATCGCTGTGAAGGATACGTGAGGGGGCATCTGCATGGACTAGTATGACGTGGAACTGACGTCATTCTGCGCATGCGCAATAGACAAAGTGTATGGAAATAGAGGTTTTGGGGTCTAGGTGGACCACTAATGGTCCAAGGGAGTTGAGTGCGGTGTCAATGTAAAGCAGTCGTGAGGAAGCATCCGCCTGGACTAGTGTGTCGTCCGTGTTCGACATTCTGCGCATGCGCAGACAGGGAATTGTGGGAAAAGGGTATGAAAATAGACGTTTTGGGGTCGAGGTGAGCCAATAGTGGGCCGATGGAGTCTTATGAGGTATCGTTGTGAAGCATTCGTGAAGGAGCATCCGCCTGGACAAGTGTGTCGTTCGTGTTCAAAATTCTGCGCATGCGCAGACAGGGAATTGTGGGAAAAGGGAATGGAAATAGACGGTTTGGGGTTTAGGTGGGCCACTATTGATCCGTTGGAGTCGAGTGAGGTATCAATGTGAAGCACACGTGAGGGAGCATCCGACTGGGTGGATGTGGGGTAGGAATATCGTCATTCTGCGCATGCGCAGGCAGCCGGTAGTATGGAGATAGATATTTTGGGGCCGATATGGCCCGCTAGTGGTCCAAATGGGTTGTGGGAGGTGTCAAAGTGAAGCTTTTGTTGGGTAGAGCCAGAATGGCGTGTTTTTTTATTGCAAGTCGCGTCAATCTGCGCATGCGCAGTTGGGTGTAGTAAGTAAAGTGGCCATTTTGGGGAAGTGAAGGCAGGTATTTGGTGTAGAGATGGACCACTATTGCTCCGAATGCGTCGTGTGGAGTGTCATTTTGTAGCCCTCGGGGTGTAGGTCCCGATTTGAAGGATGTCCTCTCCATCTGTGACGTCATCGGTGACGTCATCAGTAGGAGTAGTAGCCAAAGTGGACATTTTGGAGATACCACCACCACCACCACCACCACCGGGCGTTGATGGGCGTCAACGCCCGGTGGTGGTGGTAGCTCCCGTGTGGCAGAGCTCTTGGATCGGAGCTCTTGGAGCTCAAAGCTTGTGGAGCTCAGAGCTCGGAAATGACGTCATCGCATGCATGCGCGCGTAGTAGTAGCCAAAATGGACATTTTGGGGCAGTGAAGGAAAGTATTTGGGGTGGAGATGGGCCATCCGAATGCGTCGTGGGAAGTGTCATCTTGCAGTTCCCAGGGTGTAGACTCCATTTGAGGGATGTCCACAGCATCTGTGACGTCATCGGTGACGTCATCAGTACCAGTAGTAGCGAAAGAACATGTTTTATAATTGGCTCAGTGTCAATTTTTCCCCACGATTTGCGGGATGTCCACAGCATCGGTGACGTCATTGGTGACGTCATCAGTACGAGTAGTAGCGAAAGTGGGCATTTTGGGGCAGCGAAGGAAGGTATTTGGTGTAGAGATGGACCATCCATATCTGTCATGCATTATACCATATCTTTGCTGTATTATACCATATCTGTCTCGCATCATACCAAATCTGTGCTGTATTATACCACATGAATAACAACAAGTTCAGCAATGTTCATACAGTTTATTATCCCCAATGTTACATCATACACAGGCTGGGGAGCCGCCCTGGTTATGTTTAGTATGTTCACAGCAAAATAAATTGAAATATCAAACACCATGTTTTATTATTTAACGCACCGCCACATTAGGTCCAAGTGTTTACTGAGCTCAAGTCAACGATCAGCATGTAGACATATAGAGTATGTACGGCATGTTATGGTATTCATCAGTGCACGGGTGACGCGTTCAACCGTGGATTGGTCGGTCAGCGCTGTCCAGTTTCTCCAGTATCGTCTCTAGCGACGCCCTATCCGTGATGGCGTATGACTAGGCACAGTAATGCTAGGGACTGGCTGGATATCTAGGCTCTTCTGAACTGTGGGTATAGATGAGCTCTCCGTTATCGCATCACCAGTGGCATTCGTCTCTCCGGGCTCATCTTCATTGGGTCTGACCTTCCGCGGCTCCTCTTTAGTGGAAAGTTGTCGCTCAAACCGTAGAGACGGGGCATGAATCAAACGTTGGTGCTGTCTTAACCGCCTGCGTCGTTTGAAGAGTCAACCACAATCGTTACATTGTACCGTCGCACCCTCGTGGAGTGCCCTCTCATGGCGCAGTGTGTGTGTGTGTGTGCAGTGGATTTTACCTCCGGGATCTTGTCAACATCCGGGTTTCCAAGTGGGATTTTCCCATCGTTCCTCCGTCTTCCATTCGGGTACTGTAGTTTTACAGCCATGTTCTCATCTTACATCCGGGTTTTTCATGAGCCGCATTGCGCGTGTGTGTGTGTGTGTGTGTTTGTGTTTGTGGCCATCCGTGCACAGTGTAGAATTACGTTCTTTCCGAAAACTTCTTCTCATCGCATCAATATGCTCAGACCCATTCAATATAAACGCAACCAAGAGACATCAACAACGTAGTACAAGTGAACATCTTGGTGGTTGACAGAGTGTCTGATGAAACGGCCAGGCCGCTTCCCTTTTATTACAACACATATAAGGGATGTGAGAAGAGGTGCCGACATACTGGCAGAGTCACATGACCTCACAGTATAGTCTTTCGGTTAACCTATTCTAAAGCACATACCAAGAATCTATCGATTCATGATATGTGTTGTATCTCAGGTACGCTTTTATTGTACCTGTTCATGTGGCAACTTGGATGATATGACCACACGGCCCCTGGCACCGGCATGAGCGGTATTAGATACAAATCTAGAGAGCTATGATGGAAATGCTCTGACAACTCGTGTGTTGGTAATTGGTGAGCTGTTTCGCTGTGACAACTCATACACTAGGGATTGGTGAGCTGTATCGTCGTCAGATGAAAATGACGGCATTTAACATGAAAGACTAATCTGTAAGGCCCGATGTCGACCCAGCATCAACTTCCCACAAATGCCAACATATATCAAAGACCAAAAGGTCTGTACAGGGGGCGGGCCTCGGGGACGAAACGTCCACCAGCAGAATCTCACCATATACAGGAAAAAATTACAACACATATAAGGGATGTGGGAAGAGGTGCCGACATACTGACAGAGTCACATGACCTCACAGTATAGTCTTTCGGTTAACCTATTCTAAAGCAAATACCAAGAATCTAACGATTCATGATATGTTTTGTATCTCAGGTACGCTTTTATTGTACCTGTTTATGTGGCAACTTGGATGATATGACCACACGGTCCCTAGCACCGGCATAAGCAGTATTAGATACAAATCTAGAGAGCTATGATGGAAATGCTCTGACAACGCGTATATTGGTAATTGGTGAGCTGTTTCGCTGTGACAACTCATACACTGGGGATTGGTGAGCATCCTGTACCCTATAGCCCGTAGGAATAGGGTACACCAGGGTGCGGGTGCACCACAGGTGCGCGCGCATACATGCGATGACGTCATTTCCGAGCTCTGAGCTCCACAAGCTTTCAGCTCAAAGAGTTTCGATCCAAGAGCTCACCCGGATGTAAGATGAGAACTGGATGTAAAACCACAGTACCCGGATGGAAGACGGAGGAACGACGGGAAAAACCCACTTGGAAACCCGGATGTTGACAAGATCCCGGATGTAAAATCCAGATCCCACACATACACACACACACACACAGACGTGCGTAATGCGGCTCAGTCGTACACCAGTCTCGGTCCTCGACTTGGGGTAGTTTAACTGAGTGTGCTAAAAATAGACCACCAGCTAGCGTGCTATAAAAGGGAAGCGGCCTGGCCGTTTCATCAGACACTCTGTCAACCACCAAGATGTTCACTTGTACTACGTGCTCGAAATCATTCACTCGTCTGCACGACTTGCGCCGCCATGAGGCTACCAAGCACGAAGGAACCGCCCGGTATAGCTGTACGATATGTACACTGTCGTTTCAGCGCCCGGATCATTTACAGCGCCACACACGTGCACGCCATGAAGTACCCAAGCGTCCATGCGAAGAATGTGGTCGGATTTTCAAACTGACCAGTCAGTTGCTGCGACACCAACGCACACGACACCCTGTTCCGCAGCCACGTTTGCAGGTAGAAGAGCCCGTAGGCACCAGTATCGAGACAGCGGGATCTACCACTCATCGCACGAGGGCTGATGATGATGTCGCCCTAATTCAACAGTCAAATTCCAACAAGACCTTGGGCCAGATTTTGTACGACGTGGAGGGCAAAGTACACTTCGTGGACGAACCCATAAATGTTCCTACCGATCTGTTACACGAAGACCATCCAGTGAGTGACATCTATCGGCGCCATTGGCCCATGATCCGGCACGGTTTCTACCGTCATCGCCCTATTCAAGATATCTACAATTTCCGACTAACCAACCTCGCCGCCTACGCAGGTACGTAGAAGCCATCTTCAACGATCAAACTACGGCCTTCAAGCTGAATCTGGCATTTGGTTATGTGCTGCAGCATAAGGACACATTTGGCGATACATGTCGCATGCTGATAGCAAAATACGAACTTAGCGTGCAAGATCTATGGCGCTACATTTCGTAACTTGTGTCTAATTCCGCTTAACCCGGGGCTAGGGGCCGTATGAACCCATGAACTTCAATATCCTCATGGTACTCATATGAACAGTCACAATCAAAGCGTGACTGAGATACATCATTCTTTAGATGACGACTTCACAACGAATATTATGGATTAAGAATACTGATCAGCGATACGGATTTGATATTTTTGGAACATCATGATGCCTTGCTGGCATCATTGAAAACTGTCAACCGCTTCTCTCTTGCAGGAAACAAGCCTATGTGTATGTATACTATGATTGTCTTTTTGAATTTGGTGCTAATACTGTTATATGGAATATGGAATAGGTCTTTGGATTATGGACGCGGATATTCTCTAATGGACGACGGCTGAATGACGTACTAGACGCTTGTAACAGACCAAGCCCGATATTTTTACCCGAGCAGTAACATCCGTGTATTTGACCATCCGTTTACCATCATTAACCGGGCGTCGCTAGAGGCGATACTGGAGAAACTGAACACCGTGGATCCCTTGGAATGGGCCCAACAACAACGCCCCAACACACAATGGGTCGTAGAGAGGGTGACCAATGTCACGTTTTTCGTGACCAAGCTGACCGACCACCCCCATCGGCTGAATGCGTCACCCATGCACTGATGAATACCATAACATGCCGTACATACTCTATATGTCTACATGCTGAGCGTCGCTGAACGCCAGGTGGTGATGGTGAGAGGCTAATAAAACGTGTATTACGCAATGTGCCTGTTGTTGTTGATGTCTTTTGGTTGCGTTTATATTGAATGGGTCTGAGCATATTGATGTGATGAGAATAAGTCTTCGAAGAGAACGTAATTCTACATTGTGCACGGATGGACACAAACACAAACACACACACACACGCGCGCAATGCGGCTTATGAAAACCCCGGATGTAAGATGGGGACACGGCTGTAAAACCACAGTACCGGATGGAAGACGGAGGAACGATGGAAAAAACCCACTTGGAAACCCGGATGTTGACAAGATCCCGGATGTAAAATCCACTGCCCACACACACACACGCACACACACACACACACACACGCGCGCGCGCGTAATGCGGCTCAGTCGTACACCAGTACACCAGTCTCGGCCCTCGACTTGGAGTAGTTTAACTGAGTGTGCTAAAATAGATCACCAGCCAGCCTGCTATAAAAGGGAAGCGGCCTGGCCGTTTCATCAGACACTCTGTCAACCACCAAGATGTTCACTTGCACAACTTGCCAGAAGCAGATTACTCGTCTAAAAAGTTTACGACGTCACGAGGCCTCCACCCACAACGATGCATGGTACACTTGTATAATCTGCGCACGGTCATTCAGTCGGGAGGATAATTTACTGCACCATGAAAGGGCACTCCACGAGGGTGCGGCAGTACAATGTAACGTTTGTGATCGACTCTTCAAACGACCCAGTCGGTTAAGACAGCACCAACGTTTGATTCATGTCCCGTTTGGGCGACAACTTTCCACTAAAGAGGAGCCGCGGAAGGTCAGACCCAATGAAGATGAGCCCGGAGAGATGAATGCCACTGGTGATGCGATAACGGAGAGCTCGCCTATACCCACAGTTCAGAAGAGCCTAGATATCCAGCCAGTCTCTAGCATTACTGTACCTAGTCATACGCCTGATAACATCGAACATTTTTTGGAAGATGCAGTGGATGCTCCTAGCGATCTGTTACAGGACGCCCCTCCAGTGAGTGACATCTATCGGCGCCACTGGACCATGATACGGCACTGTTTCCACCGTCATCGCCCTATTCAAGATATCTACAATTTCCGACTGACCGACCTCGCCCGTCTACGCAGCTACGTGGAAGCTACGTCCTTCAAATTAAATCTGGCGTTTGGTTATGTGCTGCAGCATAAGGAGACAGATCAAGTCCGATACTTTTACCCGAGCAGTAACATCCGGGTATTTGACCATGCAACCGTTTACCATCACGGATAGGGCGTCGCTAGAGACGATGCTGGAGAAACTGGACACCGCGGATCCCTTGGAATGAGCCCAATAACAACGCCCCAACACCAAGTGGATAGTGGAGAGGGTCACCAATGTTACGTTTTTCGTGACCAAGCTGACCGACCAACCCATCGGTTGAACGCGTCACCCGTGCACTGATGAATACCATAACATGCCGTACATACTCTATATTTCTACATGCGGATCGTTGCCTTGAGCTCAGTAAACACTTGTACCTAATGTGACGGTGCGTTAAATAATAAAACATGGTGTTTGATATGTTTTGCTGTGAACATACTAAATATACCCAGGGCGGCTCCCCCAGCCTGGGTATGATGTAACATTGGGGATAATAAACTGCATGAACATTGCTGAACTTGTTGTTATTCATGTGGTATAATACAGCACAGATTTGGTATGATGCGAGACAGATATGGTATATTACAGCAAAGATATGGTATAATCTAAGATAAATGTAACTCCGAAGATTGAAGTCATGGTGATACGCGATATGATACTATATTTCGACCATAATTTTTTGCCATCATCAGGTTCGTATGAGCACCTGTTGCATACAGAATATATACATACAGTGGGAAAACAATAGTATAACAAACAATAGTATGACAAAAAGACAAGTACACAAATTGACCAATGAGGACACAACACAAAGAGTCAGGACTGATATGTGCTCAGGTGAGTTCACTTGAAGACAATAAGGTCTTTTGAGGCTTTTAATCCGTGATTTAACTCAGGAGATCTGGTTTTTATAGCTAGGGCTTCTTTCAATAACAATTCGTCCCAATGTTTAGCAAAGGCTATTATTTTAACATCTGGTATTAACAAATCGGCGGTAAGCTCAAAAACACCTTGCTGTTTGTTTGGTAGTCTATCAGGTAGCCCCGTTAGATCCCCGATATGTTGAAATTGTTTACAATTCATGACATGTGATTTGATCTCACTATTCTCCTGTGCATGTTCTTCTAACCGGGTGCAAACACATCTTTCTGTTTTACCAATATACTTGACACCACACCCAGGACAACTGTACTCATATACAACATAACTTATGTACATTATAATAGCTTTGAACCATGGTTTAGAAAGATCGCCTGGATAAGAGCATTGATACAACGTGCACGTAAGCTGTGTAGCACAGATGCCTTATTCTCGCGTGAACTACAGTGTATTCGAAAATTTATGACTTGGAATGGTTTTTCTACTAAATTATGTACACAGCTTATTAACCGATTCAAACAGCCTTATGCTAAGAAAACCACTGATTCAACCTCTCCTGACATTTGTAAAATATACTTAAGACTTCCATATTTAGGCAGGCAAGGTGAACTAATTGTGAATATATGTCTCAAGAAAGTATTAACAGGTGTCGCACGTTTTATTGTTATTCATGATACAAAGAAAGCTTTCACGTTTGTATCTTACAAAGATCAGATCCCAATTAAGTTCAAAAGTTATCTTGTATATGAGTACAGTTGTCCTGGGTATGGTGTCAAGTATATTGGTAAAACAGAAAGATGTGTTTACACCCGGTTAGAAGAACATGCACAGGGGAATAGTGAGATCAAATCACGTCATGAATTGTAAACAATTTCAACATATCGGGGATCTAATGGGGCTACCTGATAGACTACCAAACAAACAGCAAGGTGATTTCTTAATACCAGATGTTAAAATAATAGCCTTTGCTAAACATTGGGACGAATTGTTATTGAAAGAAGCCCTAGCTATAAAAACCAGATCTCCGGAGTTAAATCACGGATTAAAAGCCTCAAAAGACCTTATTGTCTTCAAGTGAACTTACCTGAGCACATATCAGTCCTGACTCTTTGTGTTGTGTCCTCATTGGTCAATTTGTATACTTGTCTTTTTGTCATACTATTGTTTGTCATACTATTATTTTCACACTGTATATATATATTCTGTATGCAACAGGTGCTCATACGATCCTGATGATGGCAGAAAAAATTATAGCCGAAATATAGTATCATATCACGTACCACCATGACTTCAATCTTCGGAGTTACATTTATCTTAGTTTATGTTAAACTAATCTGTGGAACAGCTGGTTTTATATGGTATAATGCATGACAGATATGGATGGTCCATCTCTACACCAAATACTTTCCTTCACTGCCCCAAAATACCCACTTTCGCTACTATTCGTACTGATGACGTCACCAATGACGTCACAGATGCTGTGGACATCCCGCAAATCGTGGGGAAAAATTGGCACTGAGCCAATTATAAAACATGTTCTTTCGCTACTACTCGTACTGATGACGTCACCGATGACGTCACAGATGCTGTGGACATCCCACAAATGGAGTCTACACCCCGAGAACTGCAAGATGACACTTCCCACGACGCATTCGGACCAAGGCTGGGCCATCTCCACCCCAAATACCTTCCTTCACTGCCCTAAAATGTCCACTTTGACTACTACTACGCGCGCATGCATGCGATGACGTCATTTTCGAGCTCTGAGCTCCACAAGCTTTGAGCTTCAAGAGCTCCGATCCAAGAGCTCTGCCACACAGGAGCTACCACCACCACCGGGCGTTGACGCCCGTCAACGCCCGGTGGTGGTGTTGGTGGTGGTACCTCCAAAATGCCCACTTTGGCTACTACTCCTACTGATGACGTCACCGATGACGTCACAGATGGAGTGGACATCCTTCAAATCGGGGCCTACACCCCAAGAGCTACAAAATGACACCCCACACGAGGCATTCGGAGCAATAGTGGTCCATCTCTACACCAAATACCTGCCTTCACTTCCCCAAAATGGCCACTTTACTTACTACACCCAACTGCGCATGCGCAGATTGACGCGACTTGCAATAAAAAACACACCATTCTGACTCTACCCCACAAAGGCTTCACTTTGACACCTCCCACAACCCACTTGGACCACTAGCGAGCCATATCGGTCCCAAAATGTCTATTTCATACTACGGCCTGCCTGCGCATGCGCAGAATGACGATATCCCTTGTCCAGGCGGATGCTCCTTCACGAATGCTTCACAACGATACCTCATAAGACTCCATCGGCCCACTAAGGGCTCAGTCGACCCCAAAACGTCTATTTCCATACCCTTTTCCCACAATTCCCTGTCTGCGCATGCGCAGAATGTCGAACACGGACGACACACTAGTCCATGCGGATGCTTCCTCGCGACTGCTTTACATTGATACCGCACTCAACTCCATTGGACCATTAGTGGTCTACCTAGACCCCAAAACGTCTATTTCCATACACTTTGTCTACTGCGCATGCGCAGAAGGACGTCAGTTCCACGTCATACTAGTCCAGGCAGATGCCCCCTCACGTATCCCTCACAGCGATATCTCAATCGACCCCATTGGACGAATAGGGCCCACCTCGACCGCGAAACGTCTTTTTCCATGCCCTTTTCCCACAATTCCCTGTCTGCGCATGCGCAGAATGTTGACAACGGCCGAAGCACTAGTCCAGGCGGATGCCCCTCACATATGCTTCACACTGATTCCTCATACGACTCCATCGGCCCATTAGAGGCTCCCCTAGAGCCCAAAACGTCAATTTCCATACCCTTTTCCCACAATTCCCTATCTGCGCATGCGCAGAATGTTGACAACGGCCGAGACACCAGTCCAGGCGGATTCCCCCTCACATATGCTTCACATTGGTACCTCATACGACTCCATCGGCCCATTAGGGGTGCCCCTAGATCGCAAAACGTCTATTTCCGTACCCTTGGTCTACCGCGCATGCGCAGAATGACGATATTCCAACCCCACACCCACCCCGTCGGATGCCCTCCTCACATATGCTTCACATTGATACCTCACTCGACTCCATTTGTGCACTAGGAGCTCCGCTAGATCCCAAAACGTCTATTTCCATACCCTTTTCCCACAATTCCCTGTCTGCGCATGCGCAGAATGTCGAACACGGACGACACACTAGTCCATGCGGATGCTTCCTCGCAACTGCTTTACATTGATACCGCACTCAACTCCATTGGATCATTAGTGGTCCACCTAGACCCCAAAACGTCTATTTCCATACACTTTGTCTACTGCGCATGCGCAGAATGACGTCAGTTCCACGTCATACTAGTCCAGCCAGATGTCCCCTCACGTATCCTTCACAGCGATACCTCAATCGACCCCATCGGACGACTAGGGGCCCACCTCGACCGCGAAACGTCTATTTCCATGCCATTTTCCCACAATTCCCTGTCTGCGCATGCGCAGAATGTTGACAACCGCCGAGGCACTAGTCCAGGTGGATGCCCCTCACATATGCTTCACACTGATTCCTCATACGACTCCATCGGCCCATTAGAGGCTCCCCTAGAGCCCAAAACGTCTATTTCCATACCTTTTCCCACAATTCCCTATCTGCGCATGCGCAGAATGTTGACAACGGCCGACACACCAGTCCAGGCGGATGCCCCCTGACATATGCTTCACATTGATACCTCATACGACTCCATCGGCCCATTAGGGGCGCCCCTAGATCGCAAAACGTCTATTTCCGTACCCTTGGTCTACCGCGCATGCGCAGAATGACGATATTCCAACCCCACACCCAGCCCATCAGATGGCCCTTCACGAATGCTTCACATTGATACCTCTGACGACCCAATCGGACCATGCAGTGTATTTGAAGTCTGGGGACTACTTTTTCTCCGCGGAGGCAGACCACATCACCGCCAGACATGACCGCATCACCGCGGAGGAATACAAAGGTCACGTGACCTTGTATCAGAGTTCAAGAGAATAAGCCGCTGCCACATTGGTAAAGTTTTTTTACCAAATTCAAGATGACGGCCAAACTCTGGCAGAGGTCACTTTCCAATCACCAGCGCCAACACCTCAAGTTTAAGTGCAAAGAGGTGAATACGACCTTTTCCGTCTTTTCTATACTACTAACGTTAAATCCCGAAAACCCATTTTCACGTATTCATACTTCAGCATGGAATGCACGTACGTCATGGGGAAATCTGACCTTGTCAGACCCACCCTCAGTTCCAGATTTACTCTTTAGGCGTTTGGCGGAACGGCTACTGTCTATTGAGTCCAAAAAGTCACCATTAATACCACTGGTGTCATTGTCATTGGAAATGTCTCATTTAAGGCTGACATAGATCTTAGGTCCTTCCGGTCACAGTTTTTTAGTTCTTGGGAGGGGGGGGGGGCATATTCTTTGTCCTTCCGCTCGTCTTAGTCGCAGTCCCCTGATATTCACGGTTATGGTTGCTCGGAGTATCAGACATAGTGTTACTTCTGTTTTTTCATTTCCCTCAAGGTATTCTCAGATTTCTGAATTTGCTGTTGCAACTTCTGTTTCTTGGCCTCTTTCCTTTTTTCTGGTTCGCCTGGCTTCTAAACTATCTTCCTTTTGTTTTCTCGAACCTCTTCTGGAAGTATAATATCTTGTCATCGCTGTCCGAGTCTGAAGCAGGGAGCTCATATTCATGCGCTGGAGGTTTCTTTCGATGTTCAGACCCAACTCTATAAATAAAATTAGATTGTAGAAATTCTGACTCAAACTGTCGGAATAGTTGCTTTCTCAAAATGTGATTGTATTAGTCCCATGGCCTTCTTTTATAACCATTCCAGCTGGTACCATTTGAGCTGAGCTATAGCTCACCTAATATATTGCTGAGTCAGAATTCCCACCGAAATTGACACCTGAAGAATATGCTTTCAGAAAGGAGACTTTATTGCCCTGGCCTTCTCTTCAAATCCCTTTCAGCTTGTACCAACTGAACTGAATTATAACTCAAGCTAACGAAATTAATTTAAAAAATAATACACTGCTTGCCAATTAATTGTTTCGAGTATTTACCCAAAACAACACAATTGGAAAGCCGCAAGGTTGTAAGCAACATGTTGCCTGACGACGTAAGTCTGTTCCGTAAAGAATGAATCTGGCGTCGAATAACCTCGTTGAAGCTGGGTACAGAGTTCATCTCAAACATAAAACTAGCACTACAATCACGTAAGCAATGCATTAGCCAACGAAATGAGTTTTTGTATGTGATACGCAGCTTTTCCAGAGTATAACGATCACAGATGGCTGCAATTAATGCTGGTACAGTATGAAGAGAAAACCTGCTTCTTCACATCTTGAGAACACATATAGAACTAGCCAGAATGTTGGCACGAATGTATAATTTTCTATATTACACAGACACATCTAACTGCCAGTGAGATCGCTGAAGATAAAATGACCAAGATATTTGGCGTGTTCAGTGTAACTCAGTCGTGAGCTGGACAGTTTCACAGGGGGTGATTTTAGGTCTTTGAACTTTTTTGTACGAAAACACATCGTTTAAGGAAATCACCATGCCGGTCATAACAATTTGCATTCTCCGCTATTTCTCATGAACATATAATCTCAAGCCGGAGTTAGATAATTGCCATTCAAATGTTTGAGTTAAAGCTGTAACATTGACAGAGTGAGGGGAGATGTCCGATTAACATTAATGTTATCATTTACTATAAGTTGCTCCTGTTTGACAGCGATTGATGTGTGCAATCTATTGAAAAGGTGAAACGCTGACATTGAATTGAACACTGGATTGTCATTGAAGCGTTTAATTGGCTACCTGATTTGGAAAATACAGACGTCTCCGCGTGGTGCCGGGAATGAACAAAGAAAGAAAATTCAATCTGCCCTTTCCACACAAATCTTTGTGCAATGCTATCTCGTCCCCATGGTGGCGACAGGTTTACTGGCACGTGGGTTGCCGCGTGAGCTTCGGTTCGTTATTGTGACGTCGCCTCTATCTTTTTCACCTATGGCGGGGATTATTTTAACCCTTGATAACTGGTGTAAATATGATAATATGGATCGAACATTCGAAAGAAATGACCAATAAGCTTACATTCATCATATATTTGGCAACATCAGGGTTTTTTTTAATCGTCCATTAAAATATTTCGTGGGTGAAAGAGATAGCGAAGCGCCTCAATTAACGAACAGCCACGTCTCGGTGCACCGCCCGCTGTCATCGAGGCAAGACGGCATTGTCCAAGGATTGACTTGAATTATAGTGGAAATGCCCATTGTCTAATGTTTAGGTCCATCTGAATTTTGGAGTTGTATTGAGATATGAACCAGGTTAATCTAGTGTGCGTACGTGTGTACGTATACTCAACTGTCAACTGAAACTCTGTTGGCTAACTGAACATAGTCTCGGTAAAAAAATGAAGTTGCTTTCCTAGGGTTTTTTGTGTGTTTATTTTGATTTGGTGATCATGATGACAGCCACAGCTGTCGATCCAGTATTCTTGTTGATAAAAATTTTACTTGATGTAAATTTAGCATTATTCATTCACGGTTCGACTCGGCTATGTGATTCCATCTTGAACGTCACTTATTGGCATAAAATGCCATGGTATTCCCGTCCCAAGACTTCGTTGCAAACAAATTTCCTATTGTCACATTTTTTGGAAATGCACCTTCCAATTGCTTCAAGGTTATGACGGAAACACGCCTTGACTCGAATGCACAACTATCCGTCTCCCACAAGTGTTCCATGGTAGCCTAATGGTTAGAGCGTCGGTCGCGTAAGCGGCAGGTTTTGGGTTCAATGGCAGGCCAGGTCATACCAAAGACTTGAAAAATGGAACTTCTTGCTTCCTCGCTTACGCTAAGCATTAAGAGGATAGAACAAGACCTGGTTCGCTCCGTGTCAATATAATGTGACTGAGTGGTGTGTCATGTCTGCCTACGGCATGATATTTCAGTGGGACAGCACTATAAAATGGCAGCATTAGATCTCTACTCCATCATCTAGTGAGTCTTTCGGTGTTCCAAGTTGTTCCACCCATACTTTAAATATATATTTAAGTATCGATAGTTTAGCTCTGCAACAATTCCAGCCCACGCAGATGAGATGGTACTCAATCCCCATTCCTCGAAACTATCGATTGTTTTATTAAACATTCAAGCGTATCCGATCTTGCGGTGTATTTTGTTATCTACCTAGTATAATCCGCGGCGTGTCCGACTCCTCCTACTCCTCCTCCTCCGCTTTACTCACTGCACAGCGGGTCGCATAGGTGTGGCGCGGGATAGGGTGGGGCGAGAGACCTGGGGTTTTCACTACCTGAGATTCCATGGGCCAGGCTTGCAAGAATAATCCGTCGCGTGTCCGACTCCTTCTACTCCCCCTCCTCCTACTCCGCTTTACTCACTGCACAGCGGGTCGCATAGGTGTGGCGCGGGTTAGGGTGGGGCGAGAGACCTGGGGTTTTCACTACCTGAAATTCCATGGGCCAGGCTTGCACCCTACAGTAGAATAGGTCGACTGCGCATGCGCGATGAGTAGTGCGCGATGAGTAGTATAGAAAGGGCACGCGATCTCCCTATTGTCCTAGTTCGATAGAACCAAGGAAACTTCTGAGGGTTCATTGTCCCTTTGTCTTCTGGCTGGTGGCATGTTAGATGAATGCGAATCGCTGTTATGCTAACCAAACTATGACCGAGTTTTGGATAGCTGCTTACAGCTGGTAACACGAGAGCAACTGGCTCGCGCACGTGATAATTACCTCGGGGGTATAACTCTTTCTTTGTAAATGTCGTTTACCTGCTGTTTGAATTTCGAGAGCCAAGAAATTTCTATGTTAAAGTTTCATATTGAAAATTAGTATTCATCAAAACTGCAACTCCATGAACGTCAGAGGCAAAGGACTAATTTTGGGAGTCAGATTCGGCACTCAGTATTCAGCTGTCGCAATGTATGAAACGAAAATAAGCGGTCAACAGTTTTCAATGATGACAGCAAGACACCATGACGTTTAAAAATAAAACACTAATCAGTATTCTTTATCGAAATGAATTGTTCGAGTAGTTTTCAAGAGTATGATGTACAACACATATAAGAGAAGTGGGAAAAGGTGCCGACATACTGACAGAGCCACATGACTTCACAGTATGGCCTTTCGATTAACATATTCTAAAGCACATTCCAAGAATCTAACGTGTTGTATCTCAGGTACGCTTTTGATTGCCACACTTTGATTGTGGTTTGTTCACTTGAACATCTTGAAAATTATAGAACAAGGGATGTTCAATCGGTCGAAATTCCGGGTTAAGCGGAATTATACACAATTATTAAACGTAACGCCAGAGATGCGTCAGATATTTATCACATGAGTTGAGAAACTTTGAAAAAAGACATTCAATGGTTTAGCCTCGTTGGACATTAGTTTCGGTACTACTGTTCTGTGGCGTTGATTGAAATCGTCACAATCTCCACAGATCTAGCAAATGCTACCACGCGGGATATGTATATATGTAGACATCATGATGTCTTGCCGGCATGATTGAAAACTGTTGACCGCTTCTCTCTTGCAGCAGGGAACTAGCCGTTCTTTCTTTTTGAATTGGCTGAATATATATGAATGACGGATCACACGATTGTAATTAGCCGCATGCATGTATTTATGGAATAAAGCTATCCCGAAATGCTATCCAGAAATAATCCTTATATTCCTGTCCAGATTTATGTATTTCTTTTCTTTTTAAATACATATTGGAAGCAAATAAAAGAACAGTTTTTGCTTCTGAGATGGTCTCCTCGCCCCCAGTGTAATCACGTTAACTTCAGTGACGAGCATTGACTGTTTCTAGATGGCTTCATAATTTTGCCGAACTCACACTCACACTTACTGTACAAAATTAGGGCGATTACAATATCGATATAGTTAACTGTACCCAATTCTGTATAGCAATATTTCAAAGAAACACGTAGATGATGAATACATATCTCGTCCAGGTCCGTTTGAACGTCAATTGATTTTCATTTCCTAAGTGTTCAAATGAACATCACAATCAGAGGATGTTTGGATTTAGTGCTGTCGAACATAAAATGTCTTACGATTACTGGCGCGGAAATTATTTAGTATGCTGAATACTGAATATCCTATCTAGGGGAGAGGTGGGGGTTGTGGACGGGTCGAACTCATGAAAAGCATTAAATTCTCGCCAGTTAAATTGCTGCAGAGCTCTGAAACAGAACGAAAGAAAGTTAAACATCCAGACTTGTACGTACGAGTCAATGCATCTTCAAGTATATCGCATTCTTTCAGTTTAACAGCAATGGTTCAATGAGCATCCCCCCGAGACGGCCTCAACGTAAGGACGTACAATTAACTTGTTTCTAAGTGTAATAGATCGTTATTCTTTTTTTTTATATTTTGAATGATCGATGAAACAAAAACGGGATATTCTCATTGAGGATGAGGAACAATTTATCAATGTGAATCTATTTGAGCTATGTTCATCTGATGATTTATGTATTTTTTCGATCTTAACCCTATCTAATCTGGCTTGGGCTTTTTGGGACATGTCCAGGCCTGGGGAGGGGCCAATTTGCCCCCCCCCCCCTAATTATTTTCTTGCCCCTTGAGCTAGGGAGCTGAAACTTACCACACTATACGATTGGGTCACGCTCTACCAGAAAATGTAAAAAATCCAAGATGACCGCTTTGATGACGTTCGAATTTTTATTTTTTCCAATTTCTCCTGCGTGATAAATTAGTAAATATTATTGTGATGTGAAATAAAATAGTTTTGGTCGACTTTCCATCGCGGAAAAGCCATTTTGAATTTACCCATGATCCTGTACTCGGGGTGGGGGGGGGGGGTATGCAAATAGGCTCAAAATGACCCCAATATGAAAAACCATGAAGTCACGGAGTGTCGGCTCTCAATTTTTTGTCTAGAGATGGCACAGAAAGTTTGGTAATGGGGGGGGGGGGTATTTTCGGCCCCCAGGCCTGGTAGGGTTAAATCCCTTGTCCAAACCAAGCAACCACGTAGAGTAAGCTACTCTTCATGCTGAAGGTGATGGCACTTCAACTTAACATTGATTTCTTCAAAATTGTTTGACATTCCAAATGAGATATACATCAATTTTGCATCGCAAGTAGTTTTTGTGACTAAACTAGAAAGAGCTAATTAATATGGAAATATATATCAAGAAGATATGAGTAGTTGACTGCTTCTGAAGAATGCTACATTTCCACAGATGCAGTTGATAATGTTGAGGTTCAATATAACGTGATTTACCTTAAGGTTCCAGGGGGCGTAACAGGCTTCCAAAATTCGAAAATGTTTTTTTCCTCATAATATGAAAACAAATTAGCATCTCTTTAAAACGAATTGACTTTAGATGCCCACCTAAAGACTGGATTAGTCGATAAACACTGTAGATGAGCCACACATAACCGTTGGTCAAGTAATTATTTCACATATCCGTTTGTCAAGTAATTAATTTTCTTCAAACTTTTTCCAAATAATACTGAAAATTAAGAAAGTTGGGTTATAAGATTAACTTTGCTGATGAAACTACCGGTCAGGATTTGAAAGAAATCGCCCCTCGGTAGTTCGTGCTTGTTTTCTCCGTGAATTCTTCTACCATAACTTTAAGATTGGTCTTCCAAAAACTTATGTGCTACTGAGCGAAATGCCACTTGGACAAAATGAAGTGAAGATGTAGAACTGAATAAAGATGTCTCACTTTTTTCTAAGATCCATACGTTTAGGTGAAGGGGTCGAGCATTTCGGATATTTTCGAAATAATAAACATTGAGCTGTCATAAAATTATTTCCAGTATGAAATGAATCAAAATGATGCCGCCAATTTTATTTGAGAAGTATATTCTAGATATCTGAAAGTTCAAATATTTCTGATAAATAGTTTGGAAGTTATTAGCAAGGATATTTGAAGGCTAGATTTTCACAAACCGCTTCATTCAAGTTTGAATAGTTCAGCTGTAGCGAACAAAAAATCACACTTTTCGGTAAATTTCCATTCTTTGAATGAATAGATTTTAGAAAATAAATAACTCGTTTTTGACAGTTTCTTTACGGCAATTTAATTGAGCAAAAACTGATAAAGTGTCGAAAATCTCATCCCAAGGAATCTTGGAACAGTAAGCAAACGTCTTGTGTAAGAAACAGCAGGTGGAAGTTAGATACTGTGTTTGACCTTTAACTAATATCTTTTTTCGATTCACGTTCTGATTACTTGGGATAATTGATTTTGAATCTGGTTATCAAAGCGAACCAATTGACGTTTTCATTTTAGCATAGAATATGCTAGGAAAACATGAGCGTTCTCCTTTAACGTGAAACATTCGCTATACAATGTTTTCAGTTTAGCCAACATAGATATATTCTAATTTATTCTAATTCTCTCTGGAAGAGGTGATCGCTCGATAAGTTTTGTATCTGGATTCAAGATTTGTATTTGGAGTCGAATCATGTTCCCGGCTGCCTTGAAAAATAAAAACCATTACATTTTTAGCCTGTGTTTGCTAGATTCAATTCAATAGACGAAGAATCCAAACCTGTACATTTCTGATGGCCTGTGTAGCTCTGTGAAGGCCTAGAACTCACAGGAAGTGAGAGATATACGTTCCGTTATTTTGGCGATAGCCTTGAGTATAAGCACACCATCGCCGAACAGGTCTACTTACTCCCAAACAGCATTTACTCTGGAAGATTTATTTAACAACCACAAAACGTTTCTCAAGGAAAGAGGTATTTGTCTTCCACCCACTCATACCGATATGCCGAAACTGCACTGGACTCTCTATACTACAATCCCTCAACAGGACCTCATTGTCCGTCTTAGTTCATTAATAGTATCGGTGTTCAAGAAAACTATATTAACGTCAGAAGCCATAAAGCATTCTTTAGCTATACTACATACATATTAATAATATCTATGTGAAATTTGACAATACAATATATCAACAGCATACATTTAGTCCAATGGGTGATAATTGTGTACTCCTTTTGGCTGATATATATCTGGTCTATTATGAATACGACTATATCCAGATGCTGTCAAAAACAAATCATTTCAAAGCCCAATCTTTCTCATCCACCAAACACTATGTAGACGACATTCTTGCTGTGGATAATCACTATATGAATGACGCAGTGAAGGATACATATCCACCTTCGCTTGAATTGAATGAAACTACAGATGGTCCTAGTGTCACATCTTATTTAGACCTTTATCTCTATAAAAATGAAGCGGGCCTTCTCCCGCGTCGACTTTATGACAAAAGAGTGATTACAATTTCGATATCGTAAACTTTTCCTGCCTGGACAGTAATATGCCAGAGGGACCTGATCTCACCAATCGAATTATGTTTTAGAATGAGATTATTAGCGCAGACATTTCTGTCGAATTGCACACAATACACAATACGCGAAAGCCAGTTTCTACTGTCAAAAAAATTATCTTTCAAAGTAGTGTCGTAGAACCAAGTCCGGCGGTTACCGATTGGACATCCGCAATAAAAGCGCGGCTGAGATACTAAGGATACGTCCGATAATCCACCGTATTCTCGGGTCTGAATGTGAGGTGTCGAGGGAAGCTTTCTTGTAGTCATATGATTGATTTTAGCCGCCAGACGTCATCAATTCTTCTCACCTCTTGAATATCGCTTGCATTTATTACCTGTATATGGTAGGATTATGCTAGTGGCCCGCCCTCTGTACATGCCATTCGACATATATATGAAGGTTTATTGTTTTGGCGGGAAATTTAAGCCGTACGACCTCGGGCATTACAGGTTAGTTTTTCTGGATATTCATTCGCTGATGAATATTTATCCCAGTTAGCTATTAACCAGTTAAGGTAAAAAGGAACTAAATATCCCCGATGAAGTGGACTGTGGCTTGCTGATTGGTGGAAATTCAGACTTGGTGTTGGTAGGTATTTCAAGGTGAGATTGTCCTTAATTAATGCCGAAAATTTTATGGAAACCAGATGTCTGGTCTCTGGGCTGGAGAAAGTTTGCCCCAGGAAGTAGTTTTGACTGCAGGCCAGACTGATTTGTTAACAAAATGGCGGCGCCCATGTACATGTTGGAAGTTGTCAAGAATCATTTGGTCATGGCTATGCTTCTATATGATGTGGAGGATCACAGACGCTTGGTGGTTATTCACATTGGTAAGTGACTCCTCACTAAAGTTCAGGTATGTCAATTTGCAGTAGAAAGTTCAGGCTGTTTAACATGGCAGGAGATAGGCTGATGATTTAGTTCCTTTTAACCTTAACCAGTTCTACTTTTTAATAGAAAAATCACAGCATAGTGACTTTTAGTCTTGTAGAGGTATATTTGATGTAGTTTCATCTGTTGTTCGTCTCCAAAACAG
Source organism: Hanleya hanleyi (assembly GCA_036873755.1). NCBI lineage: Eukaryota > Metazoa > Mollusca > Polyplacophora > Lepidopleurida > Hanleyidae > Hanleya > Hanleya hanleyi. Next base: position 18,003 of record JAVTVY010016068.1, on the reverse strand, counting down.
AGAGGCGAGATTCAATGTGGATGGCAGCTTGAAAGCTTTGAAAGCAACAGATGCTTGGAAGACACAAACAAATGTTTTAATAATTACTTTGTATATAAGTATGCATTTCAGTAATAACGTCTTCATGCGCTCTTGATGGATGTTGGTGGTTAACTGCGGCTGTCTATCAAATATTGGATCTACGGTTTATTTTATTATTATTTACGACGACATAAGTTGGGTTTCTCACATGGCCTAATGTGAGAGCCTCGGGCACTTATCTTAATTGATACTTCCGTTATGCGCCAGTTCGTGTGTTTATAGCTCACGATTTAATAAACGAGCTACAAAATAACTAGATAGCACGTGGGACGTTAATGTGTTCGCATGTTCGATAATGACGTTAACTCGCCGTCATTGGGGATATTTCCAGACAATAACAAGGTGCTGGAAACCGATTATTCTTCAGGAGATAGTCTCAGTGGGCATGGATAGTTTCATTTATAAGAACCCAGAAAGAAATGGACATAAACAGCTGTTCAAACGACTCAGCAAGCCTCCACTCAGTGTAAGGCGGATGACGCTTATATGTATATAGACCTCATTTGTTGTATGTGTTGTAACCAATTAGATGTGTAAGTTAATTGCATATAAGTTCTAACTAACCTGATATGTTGTAGTACAATTTACTACGTGTTTTTGGCGCTGGATAACGCACATTGTGTTGAGGATCTCTTGAGCTGGATAGATCTTCTCAGACGTTTGTTTCGTTTTATGTTCAGCGACATATTCAAAGTCTTGTATTTTGCACGCCGGCAGGCAATATTGATCACAAGAAGCAGTCTAACTATTGCTATGTAATGAAATTGCATGGTTGCGATTGAATATCGAGAAAATTTCTCCCGCGGACGACGGAAGTGTAGCATATTTAATCATCTGGGAAAGCGATAAGTTCCATGCGAGTAGAGTTACAATCACGATTTATCTTATTTCAGATTTCACTCGCTTCCTAATCTGCTGTTTCCTCCCTTAAGTGGTCGAGGGATATAGAATGGTTCCATAAATGGGTTTTCCTACAATGATGTGACCAATCTGATTGAAGGGGTCGTACGGAGCATTAGTGTTACAGCCTGAGGGTATCGAACAGATTTCCAGTCTGACAACTTACCAATAATTGCATGTGACAGTCATTCGCCAATAGATTCTGCTGGGGGACATCTAGTCCCCGAGACTTGCCCCCTGTACAAATCCTGTGGTTACAGTTTGTGACTGTGGTTGACATGGTGGAGAATGAAGCCCTTGCTCGACGTCGGTTCTCACAGACTTATGTTCTAAATAAGAATTTACATTTTACAAATTTTTCCTCGTTTTTGCCATTTCTTTTATCTAGCGGGCACCGCATTTCCATCATAGGGCTATTACATTAATTTATTACTCTTGATATATAATACTACTAAACATGACGATCATAGAGCCGTGTGATCATGCAGTTCTTGATGTCCACATGAACATCTCAAATCAAATCGTGGCTGAGATGCAGCTCATCACATGGATCAATTTTGGTTCGTGTGATGTTTTTAGATAAACAGTCAGAATATAAGTATAAGTATATTGATACTGTGTCGAGCCCATTGTGGTAATATTCATTTACAGAAATATACTATGCAGACTATGTCATTTAACTCGATCGAATTATCATAAAGACAGATGAAAATGATTTTATACATAAACAATGGGTCATTCTAATTGAAAAAAAACGACGTTCATAAAGTTCGTTATTCGGGACCAGTCATTCAGCGACTCATAACAGCGCCCCTAGCAGCGCCCCCTGGCGTCAGATTTGGGATATGAATATGCAAAGATATAGAGCATGACGTTCTCTCTTGCTATGCAGAGTTTGGAGTTCAAAGTACTCGTAATAAAAAAAATACAGATTTCCATATCTGAGGAAATTTGCTGATCTCGAATAATGAACTGCGAACTGCGAACCGCGGTCTAACTTTATGAACGTAAAAAACGACACCCCTCTATGGATGGTTTAAAATTCAGGAGGGGGTACTTCGTAATTACCTAAAATAATTTCGTGGGAGAGGGTGTTTAAGACAAGGACAAATGATTGAAATAAAATGTTTTACTGTATATAGATACAATTTTAGAGGACCAATTCATAAACTGCAAAAATTATGGGAGTTTATTGTAGCAAAACACTCCATGGGATCATTTTATAATTGGAATGGCCCAATTGTACAGATTTTCAGCTATTATGTTTTACTCGTGTAATATTTATGACATTTATGATCGCGAACAATTCCGTTAATTTCTCATCAAGAACCCCCGAGTCCCTTTTACCTCGAACGACTAGTTTTCAGGACAGAAATATTACTGCCCGGTTGAAAACCTGTAAGCAAATAATGCTGTGCAAAAAATCTTGCTTTCTCGAATAATTAGTTCATCGGCACCGATGAATAAGGACATGAAGAAGCAAATGTTGCCTTTATTAACAGCACCAATGTATGATGACTATTGAACTTGGTAAAGGGAAAACTTTTTCCTTTTTTAGCTGTGCTTTTATTTTATGAGAGGGGAACGAATAAACACTATACTGTTGAGATCAATATGAGAACTGCGGATAATCTCTGAAAGAAGCAATATAAAATGTTTGGAAACTTTGCCTTCATCTCTTGTCCAAAATACAAGATTCTTATTCTTAATACTTGGCGGTACAAAAACTGGATATTAGCGGTTTTAGTCGCAACAGGTCGTCCTGGGGCGGAGATCGTTCGTGGGCGACGGCTCTCCTTGATCTGATGCCTTTACAAACACTATTTCCATCAAGATAAATGGCATGTGAATATTTTATATTTAACAGAATCACAATGTGCAGCTCGTATAATATTTATTTGTTCTCGTGATATATTTAATATTCGAGATATTTGGATGCAATAATAGTAGACTTGGAATCGATTTTCTCCCCAGAATCTTCAATGTAAACATGCTTCGTTCAATTTATTGGGCTCTTGAAGAAAACAATCGAGCTTTCGGCTTTGGTCAAAAGCTCTAGATAACGACTTTACCACGAAGATCATATGAATTAAGAATATTCATCACCGATACATATTTGATATTTTTGAAACATCATTGTGTCTTGCTGGTTTCATTGAGAAAACTAGTCTATGTTAATGTATACTTTGATTGTCTTCCTTTAAATTTGATGCTAATGCTGTCATATGAACTAGGACTTATGGAAGCGGAAATTCTTTAGTCGACGAGGGATGAATATCAAGTAAGGGACTACACGCTTGTATTTTCGTCATGGACTACCTCATACATTGATCATATCTACTCGGAATTTCAACTAATCATCGTGATCAACTGATTTCAAATTATAATCCTCTCAAGTAATACTAGAGTATTACAAGCATTTCAAGAAAACAATAGGCAGTTGAGTTCAGGATTAAAAAACCATAGCTCGTTGCATGTAACCCTTTGCATCATTGTATATCAAGAGAGTGGCTGCAATATTCATCTAATCCTAAAAAGTTATGTCGTTGAGGTTCACCGGTATATGCAGTATCGTATGAGCTAGAATAAGTATGCCTTGAGGCAGAACAGCTTGTGCAAACTGAACGTAACTAAATGGTCCTACTATACGCTAACTCGAGTGACGACTGTCTGGTATGGATGAGTACTTCTCTTTGTGCCGACTTTACGACAAAAGAGATGATTACAATCTCGACATCGTGAACTATCCCTATCTGGACAGTAATTTACTAGAGGGATCTGTATATGGCGTATACATAACTCGCCTAGTAGCATTTGCTAGATCCTGTGTAAAATGTTACGATTTTAATCAACATCACAAAACATTATTGCAGAAACTTGTAAAACAAGGCTATATCATCAAGCGAATCCACTAGAAGTTTCTCAAATTTAGCGATGCATATCGCATGCTGATAGCAAGATACGAGCGTAGCGTGCAAGATCTATGGCGGTGCGTTTCGTAACTTGTTTCTAATTCAGCTTAACCCAGGTATAGGGGCCGTGTGAACCTATGTACTTCAAGATGATCATTTTCTTTTCAGATGAACAGACACAGCCAAAGCGTGAGTAAGATACATCAATCTCTAGATAACGACTTGACAAATTATGTGGTTTAAGAGTACTGATCAACGATACAGATTGTAAATTTTTAGAACATCATGATGTCTCGCCAAACTGTTGAATGCGTCTCGCTTTTGGCAAACCAGCCTATTGTTATGTATTCTTCATCTTCTCTAGCCAAGTCGACGTACATCACGTTGCTCTGTACATTGCCTTGGCATACTTCTCTAGTGAAGTTGGAACGTTAATCCTCATTGATGATTGGATGCAGAGACGGCGTGCTGCATCCAATCAGAATGCGCGTTACGTAGTAGTTGGTTTCCCAAGATGACTGCCCCCACTAAGAATGAGTTGTGTTGAGTGTGCCGGGAAATTCTACCGAAAAGATACAGGAAGAGCACTTTCACGGCCACTTTCGGTGTTTTTGATCAATTGAATCAGATTTTGGGACACGCTGCAAGGTCGAACGATAACGAATCGCCTCACGTGTGTGCCGACTTGAGATTGAAGGGGAACAACTCCTGGTCGCAAAAAGTCTCTCGCCGTTAAAACTTCCACTAGGTGGCGCAGAGCAGTATTCCTCTGCCACCAGCCAAGAATGTCAAGGCAGCGTAGAGAGCTTCGCGATGTAGTTGACTTGGCTGGTGAAGATGTGCATTCTATGACTACTTTGTTTTCAATTTGATGCTAATGCTGTGATTTAGGTCTGGATTATGGACGCGGAAATTATTTAATGGGCGACGGCTGAGTATTATATGACAGACTAGGCGATTGTATCCACAAATATTATGATGATCTCTGTATTTTTTTATTTCACGATTTGTCATATCTAAGCCTAGTAACTTATTACTGAAAGTTTACGCACATTTACACTGCTAAATACTCCCTTAAGGACCATCAGCTATAAACGACGTTCGAAGTAATATTTGTTTGTTGCGTACGTGTATAGATACAAAATCTGAAGACTTGCACGGTATCGGTTTAGTTGGTACTTCTAGTTGAACTCATTCAGTAGGGCGGAGTAATTACTTATTTAGAAAGCCCACATGCATGTGAGAGTAAATGCACGGCGGGTATTTAAGAAATGAATATTATAGATAGAGTGTGACATTTGTTTTCAAAATAACAACTGATTCACATTTCTGGACAGTTAGAAAACTCAGCTGAACATTAATATGAGTGGTGGAAATTTGATTTTACCGATTTGTGTAGCTCTCTTAATCTAGTAGGACAATATGATAGCAGGGCACAGCTGTTGCGAGCAGGATCGGCGGTGTTTATGTTATGTGCTGTGTTGTAATCTGTTCCTATCCAGGATAGGATCCGTTTGAAAGCTCGTTATTCGAGATCTCTATGATGTTCAAGTGAACAGGCCGAATTACAGCGCTGGATACTAAGTACTCTAGAAACCGGTTAGACGTTTTTAATAGGTTCGTTGATAACATCGTACACTAAGTGCATTTATAATATCAGTGATCGAAGACACTGGTATATGAATGACAAGCTATGAAGCGTTCTTCAGTTCATTTGTACGCAAGGGAAGTAGTATACAAAGGGCAAAACGATGGCCCTTGACCTCAGAAATGTGCATATGTCCTCTGTGACGTCACGCGACAGCCAATCAGAAGCGCGTATTGTGTCACATGGGGTGTGGTGGATGGGTGGGTGGTGGGTTTAAGATGGGCCGGTGTGAGTGAGTGCTGTGGTGGATGGGTGGGTGGTGGGTTTAAGATGGCGGCTGTGGTGGATGGGTGGGTGGTGGGTTTAAGATGGCGGCCGGTGTGAGTGAGTGCAAGTGTGGTGGATGGGTGGGTGGTGGGTTTAAGATGGCGGCCGGTGTGAGTGAGTGCAAGTGTGGTGGATGGGTGGTGGGTTTAAGATGGCGGCTGTGGTGGATGGGTGGATGGTGGGTTTAAGATGGCGGCCGGTGTGAGTGAGTGCAAGATGGTGGTGGATGGGTGGGTGGTGGGTTTAAGATGGCGGCTTGTAGAAAAACGTATAAAAGGAGGCGATTTTTAGGGGAGAGGAGTATTCATTGCACTACCCTGCGGAGCACTCTGACTTATCTGACCTGACCAGCCTACCTGCCTGCCTGCCTGCCCGCCTGCCTGCCTGCTTCACCTCTAGCCACCCAGCCAGCCACCCAGCCAGCCTGTTTGCCTGTTTTGTATGAGCTGTGTAGAACCTTTTACTTTTTTTAATTTTACGAGTGCAAATTCAGGAGACTTTTACACCGTAGCAGTTGCTCATCAGCCTGAGCCCATAGTCATGGCGTCATCATCATTTTTAGTGAGGCTTGGAAAGTACCGTGTTCGTCTGATTGAAGAGATGCAGCATGTGGGTGAATTATGTGATTTCCTTATGGAGGAAAACATACTTCTGAAACAGCGTGTGGAAGATATCATGGCTGAGAAAACCACTTCAGCACAAAACACAGCCCTCATCGATGGTGTACTGCGCTCTACCCCCTATGCATTTCTAGCCTTCGTGGCGGGGTTGAAGATCACGGGAAATGAAGAACTAGCAGATCTACTTGAAGCCGACGTTATACAAGATGATGATATCTTAGTCATGGATACCACCGAAGAGCGTACAGTTAGCAAACGTACGCACCCAGCGTCTGGTGTACCTGCCAAACGCGCTGCACGACCCAAACGCCCCCGACTAACACCTTTAGAAATACCTGAGTCAGTGCTTCAGCAAGCGCCTGAGCCTGTGAAAGAAGAAGAGGTGCAACTTCCTATGTCTGTGCAGGATATCAATAACATTATTCAGCAGGCCTACCAGGCAGCCCACAAGGACATTTGGGAGCTCTCAGCCTATTTAACTGTGAGTGTGAAAGACGAAGAAGTGCATTTTAACGCAGCGGGCTTTAACGACAGATCCGGTAGGCATATTGCCATGAACTTAGACACCTGGCAAAAACTGGAGACCCTTGATTACGCCATCGATGCGGTTATTCGCGACCAGGGGAGTGACGAAGCGAAATTTTATGTGGGTGACGACATCTTTGTCAGCTGTGCCTATTTCAACGACCAGCTCCTGGTGCATATCCGTAAATGGAAAATGAGGTTAGATACGCAAGAGCGTATTCCTTGTCCTCAGGGTGTCACCTTGAAATTAACGGCGTGGCGGAAGTTGCAGAGTGTCACAGCTGCAATTCGTCAAGCTCTGGCTGACCAGGTGTCTCACTATATTTATAAGAAGTACATCGACTCAGTCCTGGATCTGATCAGACCTCAAATTCGACACTTGCGTATCCAAGCATGTGCAGGCTGTGAAAATAACAGTCCCATAAACCAGCATACGTGTGTGGACACTAGTGTACCCTCATACGCACTGATCACTGAGGCACTACAGGCCGTGACCGAGTCGCAAATTGCCCTGAGAGTGGAAGCTACCTGCCCTCCCAAAATTCCACGTGAAGAAATTACTACCTACATCTACGTGCACCAGGGGCGGAAAGACGATGATGAGTTCAAACAAGTCTTGTTGCAGAACTATTGAGAACAAGTGTGATGTTGAAAAACATTTACCGTATTCCTACACGTTCATTGAAGTGGCTTGAGAGCGTATAATTGTATTAAAAATTCACAGTTTTTTAACTGTTAATTGTATTAAAATTCAATACTCAGAGTTGAACACGTTCATTCTATTGTCTTGTTGTATAAATATTGAGCATTTTCAAGTTTTTATTGCATTGGAACATTCAGACATTATCATCTGCCAGTCTTGCTCAAGCTGAAAATACGGCTTCTCTCTCTCTTCACGTATTCCTAGTTCATTTTATGTTGATTGTGCATTGAAGCGCCTTCATAGCGTATAATTGTATTAAAATTCAATACCCTGGTGAACACGTTCATTCTATTTGTGTTAATAAAAAAATAGTAAGAAAAAAAAAAAAAAAAAAAAAAAATGGTTGTTAGTGTTCATTTTTTTTCCTCTTTCATGGGTTGTGAAACTGGGTGGGATTTAAAACCAAATACATACAAATTACTGGTAACAGCAATTACTCCGGTGTGTGCGTGTCTCCTGCTATGGCTTCCCCGTCCAAGTGAACTGTGCGGGCCTCGTGGTCCCGCTTACATCAACGCATGCGGGGAAGCAACCAATCATCGACAGAATGGACTTACAGTGGCTCATCTCCTGTCGTCGTGGTCAAAGGGAGATCAGGCGAGTTGCACAATTAACGATTATCTCCCTTGCATTGTACAATGATTTATCAAATGTATCCTTACAATACAGAATTACAACTATTGCTCGCATCCTAATAATGAAAATTAATTCTAATCCCAAATCCCTGTGCTGGTTTCAATAATTTCAGTCCGTTATCATTCGGGCTGTAATGTTGGTTTCAATAATTTCAGTCCGTTATTATTCGGGCTGTAATGTTAAAAAAAAAATTTAAAAAATTTTTAAAAAATTTTTTTCATAGAGGAAAGGGTGAAGGGAGCTGGTGTTAATTTTTTGTGTGCTTTTTCAGTTAGAAGTTTTCCCTTTCGGAAAGATCAGGTGGCTCTGAAAAGAGCCTTTTGTAAAAGTGTTACGACACTTGTTTTAGGAGCGGTAAATTCTCTTTACCCCGGCTACCTGCTTCCTACACACGGGACACTTGATCTTTAAATGCTGTTCGTCCGTTTCAGCGCAGTGGCACACACCCCCTATACATGTTAGCGTAACCCAGCATTTTTCACATAGGCATAAATGCCCGCACGGAAATAGAGCGTACAGGCTTTCTTCCGCTGTACACACACTGCAGATTAATTTACTTTGTTCCTTCTGTCGAGCTTCTTCTTGTTTTAAAATAATAACGTCCATTTGATCCATGTGTTGTCTCATGTTATTAATCTGTTCGTTCAGGCGGGTTACCTCGGCCCAAGAACATGGTGATGGTAGTGTTGTTGTTGTTGTTTCGCAAGCCGACGTGGTTATAATCGGAGTCTGAGTAGCCCTTGTATTTGCTGGAGGTCTGTTACTGTTTAACCAGGGGAGTTCTTCTTCCTCATCACTTATATCTGCATCAGATATATGCTGATCCTCTTCTTCTTCCAGCACCACCCTCCTGATTTCTTGGTCTTGTTCTTGACTTCGTTGTCTTATCAATCTCGCATCTTCTTCCATTACCTCCCTCCGCAGCTTTTGCAGTTGTTCTTCACTTCGCCGTATCATCGTCTCGTCGACAATAACCTGCTCAAAGCTTGTAATTATTGCCACTTCACCATTGTTATGTTCATCTCCTGTCGTAATCACCTCTCTGTGTTGTCTAGGGTCTCTCGGATCGGTGAAGAGTCTTCGTCTTGTACCCATGATTGTAGTTGTGAATAAATGACAAGATACTACGCGTTATTTATAGTCTAGCCGGCTGTGGTGGATGGGTGGGTGGTGGGTTTAACATGGCGGCCGGTGTGAGTGAGTGCAAAATGGTGGTGGATGGGTGGGTGGTGGGTTTAAGATGGCGGCCGGTGTGAGTGAGTGCAACATGGTGGTATCTGCTAAAAATTGTTTGTGTTTTATTTTTCCAACTTTAAAACAGGGTCTCATTTTTTTTTGCAATAAATGTGAGTTCACTGCAGCATGTTTATCGAAAAGAAAAAAAACTAGGAAATTTTTTCTCCATTTGACATCCCATAGCTGTACTCACATTTTTTCCCTGCACACTGTATAGTGCTGTGTTACCGTTGCCCAAGCATAAACATTTCCTAGTTTTCTTTCTTTCTTTCGATAAACCAGTTACAATTTTTAGGGTGATATTATAAGGCTGTGAGCAATATACTTGACGTATTTTTAGCCAGGAAAACCCATTTATTTTCAGTGTACCGGGTTTCTCACACTACCGTACTATAACGTTACCCATGTAAAAATCGATAAAATTATTAAAAATACCGGCTTAGTCTAGTGATATCCTGCTAAATTTTTAAATGCTATCCCATGAGTTGCCTCGGTTGAATTTATACGTGCACTGACATTTATTGTAAAATCACACAAGTTTAAAATTGGAAAAGAAACACAAATATTTTGTTCAGGGTAAAAATATAGACCAAACAGATAGAGCTATTTCGCTGAGGTCCGCGCTTTACACTATAAATAGCGCGCAGTATTTACAATTATATCAGTGTCTACTACACGTGCACAGGGATGGAGTGATCCCCTGGGTGAAATCATGGATATTGACATATCAGACTTCATCACAAATGATGATGATGATGATGATAATGAAGTACAAGTGTTCGACAACATCATTAATGTGGTAGATGACGCGCCATGGTTGGATGCTATAATGGAAGACTTATTTACACCTCAACCCCGGCACCATACGACAGCAGACACACCGCTTCTTAGAGACCTCCTAGCAGCCACACCGCATCTTAGTCACTTCCCAGCAGCGACTTCGGATCTTACCGCAGTCGAATACCAACATTTTGACGACATAGACCGCATGTTGGAAACTATGTTGAAAGAACAACAAAGCTCCCCAGCTAAAGAAAAAGCAGGAGAAATGGAACAAGAAGAAGAAACGGGACAAGAAGAAACCGAATCCGAATCCCAAACCGACACAGAAGAAGGAGAAAGCGAAGATGAGGAGAAGGGGAAAGACTTCAAAACCACAGTATTTGAAAAAAGCAAAGACTCAACAAAAAAGAGGAAAGACGCCAGAAAAAACAGGAAAGACGCCAGAAGAAACAGGCAAGACGCCAGAAGCGGTAAAAAAGACGCCAGAAGCGGTAGAAAAGACGCCAGAAGCAATAGAAATAGGCAAGAGGCGAGAAAAAACAGAAAAGACGCCAGAAAAAAGAGAATAAGAGAGAATACAAGAAAAATAAGCCAAAAACAAAACCAAGACGTCATCCACTACGTTTCTGCAATATCAACAACAACACTGGCATCCAACACAGAACGCCAAGCAGCCTGTTATTTACACTGCGTGCAATGCTGTAACCAGTTTGCTAAATACGCTATTTTCCCTTGTGGGCATCAAGCCTTGTGTGTGGCTTGTATACATAAACATGCCCAAATACCAGTGTGTGCGGACGCTTACAAACCCCTAGTGTGTGAATTCATAGCCTTGACATGCCCGGTGTGTACTGAGAGAAGAAGACAATTCCAACAGCCCCCAACGATGTAATCGCTTACATATTTCCAACGGCTCTTTTCAGAGCCACCTGATCTTTCCGGAAGAGAAAATTTCTATCAAAAGCACAAAATAAAAAATTAACATCAACTCCCACACACACACACACATATACTCTTCTTTCTAATCCCAAACCCCTTTGTGCTGGTTCAAATAAATTTCAGTCCGTTATTATTCGGGCTGTAATGTTTATTCCTTTACTGGTCGACAACAACAGTGACAAATGTCCCCCTCCTCCCCTTTCCCCCTTTCCCTCTCACCCCCTGGTTCAAATAAATTTCAGTCCGTTATGATTCGGGCATCACACACATATACTCTTCTTTCTAATCCCAAACCCCTTTGTGCTGGTTCAAATAAATTTCAGTCCGTTATTATTCGGGCTGTAATGTTTATTCCTTTACTGGTCGACAACAACAGTGACAAATGTCCCCCTCCTCCCCTTTCCCCCCTTCTCCTCTCACCCCCTGGTTCAAATAAATTTCAGTCCGTTATGATTCGGGCTGTAATATTAATTACTGAGAGAGAAAAAAATTGTAAAATTAGTAACATGTCGCACAGGGTCGCCAACGACAAAAACATGCCCCCTCCCCCTCCCCCTTCTCCCCCTTTCCCCTCTTTTCTAGTCTCCAGGCCCTGTGCTGGTTCAAATAAATTTCAGTCCGTTATGATTCGGGCTGTAATATTAATTACTGGGAGAGAGAAAAAAACAAAAATAAAACCTGTGTTTATAAGAGAGAGTTTGGTCCTGACAAGGACCGTTAATATCGGGCAGGGATTGTTTTTTGGTGTTGCAGTTTGCTAATATTATAGAATAAAAAAGGGGTAATGTGGGACCTATGCTTTGAAATTTGTGCCAAGTTATTAGAAGCTCTCTTTCGATAGCATTGGTTGGCCCTGATAAGGGCCGTTAGGTTCAATTTGATCACCCTGTTTTCTTCAGGGAGGGAGTTTTCTTGTCTACTCCCTTACATGTTGCTCACCGAGAAATAGGAATAAGGTGTCAAGGTATATTTATGTTGAACACCCTCTTCTTCTTCTTCGTCTTGTAGCGTGATGGGCATACCCTCTAAGAAGTTGGCGGCAGCTATTGTCTGTTGTTGTTGTTGGTTGTCCTGTTGTTGTTCTTCGAATATGATGTTGGTGGGCAGGTCTTGGAGGGGAAAATCCACGGGCGGCGCTGTTGGTATATTTTCATCATCATCCGGCTGGACTGCTGGCTCTTCTTCTGGTGGTCGAGGGGCCAGCAGCGGAGGAGGGGCAGGGTGCATGTGTCTCCGCATGGTGGTCTGTAGTAATTCTAACCACCCCTCCTCGCTGACGGTTCTTGACGCATTAATTAATCTTCTTAAATTGCCCGCTGTTCCGTTTCCTCCGGCCGATACACTGTCTTGGTTATTGTTCAATGGGGCGCTCCATTCTGTTAATTCGCACAACCAGAATTGTTGAATGGCATCCATCATGGCTTTCTTCTGGCGTCGAGATACCGCTCTGTTGTTTCGCCGGCGGGAGACCTTCGTGGTGTTGGTGGTGGACATTGTCGCTATTCCGTGGCTGCTGTTGCTGCTCATTTTCTTCTTGTTCATCTCACAGTGAAAGGTTTTGGAATAGCCCGCATCAAGCTGGGTGCTAGCTTATATAAAAATTACGCGGACGTCAGCGAAATCGCTCTATCTGTTTGGTCTATATTTTTACGCTGAACAAAATATTTGTGTTTCTTTTCCAATTTTAAACGGTTGTCATTTTACAATAAATGTCAGTGCACGTATAAATTTTATTTCAAGTTGAACTGAGGCAACTCATAGTGTAGCATTTAAAAATTTAGCAGGATAGCGCTAGACTAAACCGCTATTTTTCATAATCTTATCGATTTTTACACGCCTAACGTTATAGTACGGTAGTGTGGAAAACCCGGTACACTGCAAATAAATGGGTTTTCCTGGCTAAAAATACGTCAAGTATATTGCTCACAGCCTTATAATATCACCCTGAAAATTGTAACTGGTTTATCGAGAGAAAACTATAAAAACTATAGAAAAAATAGCCTTCGTTTCAGTGCAAGAAGGCCAACGTGCAGAGTTCCCAATCATTTTGGTGCGCTGTGGATCACGCCATCTAGCGGTCGTCACAGGCACTGAGAATGGAATGTCTATCGGCTTGAAAGGGGTCATCTGTTAATAACCAATAGGCCGGTAAAGCATTTTGGAGACGATTTCAATGTTGCCTTCTCTCCCACCTGTGCGCGAATTCTTAATTGTTACAGTCCAGGCACAAATGACACGCAAATGTAGCGTCGCAAAATGTTCTGAAGTATATTTATCTTGGAGCGCGCGCCTACAAAATTGCATTGTAATCTGAATTTAATTATTTTCTAGAACAGGATACGATACGAATTTTATTACGATGAAATATTTTTTTTTACTCACGAGTAAGAATCCATATATACACATTTGCCTGGACGGTGTTTTGTCATTCACCACTATGGCAGCGCACGGAACGGAGCTCGCTTTCTTCCAACTCACGTCTGATGTCATTCTCATCGTCTATGATCATGAACTGCAGCTCATCGAAGAACATCCCCGAGAAGTGAAGTTATGTTTAAGCCTACCAGGCTGGACTCTATTGACACGGTTGTTACAGAGAAAAGAGCCCGAAGTGGATTTCATGCACGTGGGAGTCGGTGTTTACCTGCGAAGTGGTAGAGATGATTCTTTTTTTCCCCGGTTAGAACAGTGTGGTGGTACCTCTATCCTACTCCGGCCGGCATTATGGCAGGCGCTGAAAGCTATTATCACCGACGTCCACGACGTACTCTACCCTGAGGCCAATTATGTAGCTACGCGTACTCTTACACCGGACTGTACCCTATTGTTATACCCCCAACGCGTGGAGCTCATCGATGACGATAGTCGGTGTTGGTGTACGTCGGAACCCGCGCGTGTCTCTTTATCCCCGGAAGGCTGGATTACCTTGAAACGTGTGTTATGCGGTGACCTCAACGGAGATAGCATTCACCTGTGTGACGATGTCTACATTTTCCGCGGTCCCTATTTTGCTCGACTCCTCTGTCTCAAGCGAGGTGGTTTTACTCTGGACCCCGATCTATGGACGGCTTTGCAACAAGTAGTGCCCGTGGTCGATGAAGTACTCTCTCCACAGGAGCCTCTCACAGAATAGTACGACTCATGTCTGTACTTGACACTATAAATACCAGGGGTGAGACAGAGTGTGTGTCATTCACCGTTCGACATTTAGAGCAAGCATGTCATCCGACCTACGAGCCATTCTCCCCCTTACATCCCAGGTGGGGTTATACGTCTATGAAGATAAAGTCATCCTGGTGAAAGACTGTGGAGCTATTTGCTGGGCGCCCGCTGAGACTCTATCGAATACGGTGACGCTACAGCGTGACGGTTGGACTAAATTTAAACGGGTGTTGAACGGTGAGTTCAACGGAGACCTCATCCACATAGACAATGCCATCTACGTATATACCGTACCTCCCCTCTTCGTACGCCTGGGCCGCTACCAAGACCCTACGCGAAGTTTCATCCTAGGCCCCTCTCTGTGGTCAGCCTTGGAGAAAGTAGTGCCTATTGTGGACCAGCTGTTTACACCGGACGAACGATCACCAGACGAATTGGCGTGGGTTCGTGCTATAGAGGACGCGCTGGCTGAACCCCATGAAAAAAAACAACATGAACCCGATACAGCCGGGGAAGACGAAAGTACTATATCTATAGGATGCACAGAGGCTAGAGTGTCAGTGTCACCTGATGAAGCGAACACACATGACGGGGACCCAGAGGCACCCCGATGAGGGGTAAGAAGACCGTGATGAAGCGGTCCCGAAAGGGAAAAAAGGGGTCAGCATCTACAGTGAACAAGGTGTTAACCGATTTGTATTACAACCCTACCAGTCCAGCCGCGTATAGCGCTGTGGGAGCGCTCGCTCGAGCTGTCCATTCCCAAGGCATCAGTCGAACTGAAGTTCGAGACTGGTTAAAAACCCAAGACACTTATAGTTTACATCGAGCAGCCCGACGACATTTTCGCCGTAACCGAGTCATCGTAGGAGGCATAGACGCGCAATGGCAAGCTGATTTAGTGGATATGAGTCGATTTGCACCTCACAATGATGGACATCGGTACATATTGACCTGTATCGATATTTTATCCAAGTATGCCTGGGTACTACCCATTCGCACCAAAACAGGAGAGAATCTAATACGGGCGTTCCAGCAGATTTTCAAGACGGGGCGCAAACCCCTTTATTTGCAAACGGATGAAGGTACAGAATTTCTCAACCGACCCTTTCAAGCCTTTCTTAAGAAACAGAAGGTATTTTTCTTCCATACGTACAACGAGACCAAAGCCTCTGTGGTGGAACGATTCAATCGCACCTTCAAAGGACGAATGTACAAGTATTTTACTGCCCAAAACACCCGACGGTACATCGATGTACTACCTCAACTGGTGCAAGGGTACAATCGAGCCTATCATCGCAGTATCCAGCGAGCTCCCCTCGATGTGACAGAACGCAACGAACATCAAGTGCGTGGTACGCTGTACTCACCCAGTCCACCATCACTCACGGCACCCCGTTACAAACGTGGAGATGTGGTACGGATCAGTAAAGTGAAAGGCCAATTTGAGAAAAGTTACTTGCCCAACTGGAGTGACGAGCCCTTTGTCATCGTTCGCCATAAACCTCGACAGCCACACGTCTATCAACTGGAAGATCTACAAGGAGAAACACTGCAAGGCACGTTTTACGAGGCAGAATTACAACCCATAGTGAAAACACCGAAAGACTACTACACGGTGGAAAAGATTTTGAAAACGGAACGCCGACGTGGCATCCCCTATCATTTCGTCAAATGGCAAGGGTGGCCCCGTTCGTTTAATTCCTGGGTGTCAGGCCGTGACATGAAACGCCTATAAATTCTAACCCCTATCACCATCATCCTTCAGTGTAGGATTGTACCATGGATAGTGCACATCTACCCTTACTGTTACGAACTCGAAAAGCACAAGTGGGTACTACAGTGTGTGTAGTGGTACTTCTGGGTACGTTATTTGGAGGCGTGTTCTTCGATTTGGCGTACGTGATATCCTGTTTCAACACCCCGCCTCCCACAATTCCACCTCAGTCATCCACCACTTCGACCACCACCACCACTACGACGTTGCCTACGCCATCCAAGACGTCAAGGTACCGCCACGTATCAACCCAGACACCCACGTCTACCACACCGTCTACTCCATCCACTACATCACCTGACCGCCACATCCATCCACTCACGCCTACGACGCCCCGTATTACTACTACCACGCTGCGTACTACGACGCCACGTGATCCTCCGTTACCCCTGAGAAGCGACGATCCTTCCAGTCCATCACCACCACCACCACCACCTAGTACCACCACCATCACCACTCCTACGACGCTAAACACATTTAGAGTGCACGAATCACGTTTACCACGGCAACGGTACCCGTTCGACTACGATCCCCGGTGGGATCCACGAGCACGGTGGTGGGCCTCTGAACGCCGAGCGCAAATCACCAAATAAAAAAAAAAAAAACAAAAAAAAACTATGGATCCTCGATGGCAGCATCCTTTCACGTGTCTCATCGCTGGACCGACAGGGTCGGGGAAAACACACTTCGTTCAACGTCTCATCCAACACGGGTCAGCCCTCATTTCACCTCCTCTAGCTCGCATCCTGTGGTGTTATGGAGCTTGGCAACCCACGTACGAGGAACTGGCACGTGTGCCGGGACTCACCTTAATGGAAGGCTTACCCCCTGAGGATACACCCAAAGACACGTTGGTGGTAGTGGACGATCTCATGACGGAAACGGACAGTCGAATCACTCGTCTCTTTACCAAAGGAAGCCATCATCGTCGGTTGAGCATCATCTACATCGTGCAGAATCTCTTCAGTAAGAACAAAGAGCACAGGAATATTAGTTTGAATGCTCAGTATGTGGTGTTATTCAAAAACCCCAGAGACGCTTCCCAAATTACGCACCTGGCCCAACAGATGTACCCTAAAAACACGGCCTTTGTACGAGAAGCCTTTGAAGATGCTACCCAACGAGCTCACGGGTATCTACTCATCGACTTGAAACAAGATACTCCCTCATCCCTTCGATTGCGTACCCACATTTTTCCCGGCGAGGTACAGACGGTGTACACACCCAAATAAAAGAAGAAGACAATGCACTCTAGCCGTCACTCATCATGTCTGCACGGGTACGCAAGCACGCGCCGGCCCTCCGCGTATTACGCAGCGCGCCACCGGAGGTGGGCCGGGCCCTGGTGCGCGGGGCGGATCCCGACTTGGTACGGTGTTTGTGTGAAGTGGCGCATAATGTGTTAAAAGGCAATGTTCCACTCAGTCCTCTGCAGAAAGGGAAATTGCAACGGCACAAGGCGGGTCTCCGAACGTTGGTGAAGAAGACGGGTAGTGTGAAGAAAAGGAAACAGGTGTTACAGCGAGGTGGATTTCTCGGCGCACTCCTCGCACCCTTAGCCGCTACTGTACTGGGGCCGTTACTAGGCTCCATCTTGGGACGCTAACGGCATGGAACATACGAAAAAAATTATGCTGGTCGAACCTCGACTGTTACAGAGTTTGCGATCACCCTATCCCGTGCCTGCCACAGTGCAACAACTGCAGTCTCTGGATGAAGAGATGAATAGTATACTCCAACGTCGACTACCCGATCACGAGAAAATTCAACTCTACCATCATACGCTGAACCGGTACCAGACGTCTATGGATCAA
>JAVTVY010016067.1:0-60084 GCA_036873755.1 Hanleya hanleyi | reverse complement strand
AATTATATCTAGAACTGGGAATCCCCAAACGTTCGAAGACAAATTGTTGAAGGATCGGCGATGATTTTCAGATTTTCACATCACTGAAATAATTTGCACCATTTCCAGTATTGAGTTTTCGTCAAAAACATTGAGTATTTCTTGTCCAAAACGTACACTTTTGAGTTTTTTGCTGTCTATATTCAGTTTTTGACATTTTTTTTCTACCGTTTAACGGTAGTAAAAACGGACGTCAATGAATCCCTGCCGACCTGTCTTGAATATTGACATTGGGCGTGTGTCTGGAATATTGACATCCGATGTGTGTGAGGAATATTGACATCTGATGTGTGTGAGGAATATTGACATCGGACATGTCTGGAATATTGACATCAGATGTTTGTCTGAAATATTGACATCAGATGTTTGTCTGAAATATTGACATCAGACATGTGTCTGAAATATTGACATCGGATGTGTGTGTGTGGAATATTGATATCAGATGTGTCACCTGAATGTTGATCTCAGATGTGGGTGGAATATTGACATCAAACATATGTCTGGAATATTGACATCAGATGTATTTGAAATATTGACATCAGACATGTATCTTGAATATTGACAGTCGTGTGTGTGTGTGTGGAATATTGACATCAGATACATGTCTGGAATATTGACATCAGATGTGTGTCTGAAATGTTGAAGTCGGATACATGTCTGCAATATTGACATCAGATGCTCGTCTGGAATATTGACATCAGATGTGTGTCTGTACTGTTCCATCGCCTTCTGAAAACTCCTGGACTTTAGCTTTTATCCTGGAATGTCCTGAAATATGCTTAAAAATTTAGGTAAAACTCTTTAAAAGTGAAATTTTGTATTTCTGATGATCATCTGATATATTGTGCTGCTTGTTTTCATGTGAACATATCACAAAGAATAAAAACAAAATAATATAACATCAACATAAAATTGTGAACACAGAGACGATGATCGCTGTGATCCGACTGCAGCCATTAGTGCCTTTCCAACTGTACTGTGGCAGTGGGCCAAGGGAGACTACTTTGTATTTGATGCCATAAACAGTTTGCGACATTAATGTTAATACAATGGGAATGTATCAAGGGGAACAGATATTTATTGTCAGTGGCTATGGTATGAGGAAGTATGTATCATACTCTGTATGATTAGGTACAGTGAAGGGGAAATGGTGGGATATTGTATTGAGGAAAATGAGAAATACTGGGTGATATTTACATGGCACTGGATTCATGATTTCGGGAAATAGGCAAAGTGACGGGAAATATTGGGGTATTTTATTGGGGAAAATGAAGAGAAATGGATGAAATAATTGGTGAATATATAGAGATGGTTAAGAGAAATAGAGGTAAGACTGGGGACCTGATCAAGATTAGATGAAATGGAAAAAGATGTAAAAAAGATATAATGGGGAATTACCGATGGCTATGCGTCATTGGTATGAGGGAGCATGTGTAGGGCGGTGTGGGGGAACGCGTTGTACGGCGTACTCTGTATAAGGGAAAAATAGTGGGATATTACATTGAGGAAAATGAGAAATACTGGGTGAAATTTCCATGGCACTGGATTTATGATTTCGGGAAATAGGGTGAAATATTAAATGTTGAGAGAATGGGGAGGATGAGGGGCTATTGGGAGATTTAATTATGAGTGTCCATTGTGATAATTAAGTTGCCACTAAGAATCAATCCGAGAAGAGAGAATGAGGGGGCTTGACAGATGAAAATATTATGTGATACTTCTGTAGTTATGGGAATTAAGAGAATATATATTGTTTAATAAGAATGTGGGGATTAAACAGTGGTTATGTGACACTGTTAAGAGGGATCATGTGTAGGGCGGGTTGGGGGAAACGGGTTGCACGGCGTGTTCGCACGACCTGTGCCCATCGCGGTGCGATGGAGTGCCCAAAGTACATCCATCCATCCATAAGGGCTAACATATAGTGGCAGACCCCTCGCTAGCATTATTTGGCATGGCGCAGCGCCATGCCCCAAAAATCCAGCGCCATGCCCCAAAAATCAGCGCCATGCTGCCCTCATCTTTGGAAGCAGAGCGCCATGCCCGAAATATCGGCTTCAACTGCATTTTTTACTTTCTGTAGGATACTTACTCTGTACAAGCATCCTTCTCTAATCCTGAAAAACGTTTATTCAATCTTTATTGGTCAAATTACCCTTCAATTCCTCCAAGGGATCAGTTTGAAACATTGTCTAACATCGTTGAGCACATGTTTGTGCTGCCATGTTTGTTTTCCTGATTGGGAAGGGCTGAATGCAAGATAAAATTCTGATTGGTTGAAAAAAAAAAAAATCAAGGGAAATAACTCCGTACAGTTAAGAAACAGTGAGAAGTGAGGGTTTCCTTTCTGCACAGCTGTAGACTCAACAGAACAAACATTATAGAATGGAAAAAATATTACATTACATGGGTTAGGCATTAGCAGCCAGTTTGATCAGCAATTTGATAAAAAGAAATAGAAATCATGTTAGTGCTTCATTCTTTCTGATCTGGATTTTATCATGACAGCTGGCTTGATACAATTATCATAAACTCAGAAATGACTCTACATGAAATGTGGTTATGTGACTATGCTGATAAAAATAAAATAAAAATCAGTAAATTATGCATTATTGCAATAGGACTCTGATTGTGGTTGCCCTGGTTGTGAAAGAGAAATTTCAGGACACGGGGAAATTGATTTCAAAACAATAGTTTTTCTGCTTTTCTTTCTATATTATTGACAAGGAAAGTAAATTCTCCATGGACAGCAGATGTCTATTAAATGTTGGATTTTACACTAGTATTTGTCTAACAACAGGATATTGGGAGTTGTTATCACAGGTGACTTTGATGGTGGATGTCTAAGTATACTTTCAATAAGTAATTGAAATCTATTCAAATTAAATTTTTTCAAGTAATTTTTCTTTATTGTTCTTAGTTTTTGTTCCTCTCGTGTCAAATGAGGTCATTCCCATTGATGTGAAGCTGAAAAAAACTAAAGTTACAACAGTTTTTAATTTTCTTCTAGAAGTAGCTGATCTCTGACATAGAAAAAGAGAAAAAAAATGAAGGATTTTTTTTAAATAGGCTTAAAAAAGAAAAAAATATTTGAATAAATTTCAATAATTGATTGGAAATATATGAGGGATCTACCATCAAATATCCCACAAGCCAAGCAACTGTGGTTGTTGTGTTAGGAAATCACCTAATGAATACCATGATAGTTCACTTAAATGGATGGATCTGAAATGCCCCAAAATTGCTTCTGATGGCTCTCAGAACACCGCGAGGTCTTTGGCGGCTGGGGCCCGCTAGGGCCCCAGACCCCCGGCTAAAGTGCCTAGGACTCTCTTTTCCCCCATGCCCCTTTGGATTCCTGACTAGGGGTCTGCGTGGTTACTGTCGTATTGGACCATGTACATGTAGTCACAGCTCTTCCGCCATTTCTTCTTGCTTGTTTTCTCAGGTGGCTCTCCACAGTTTCTTGGCAATGGTCCCGGTCTAATTTCATAATACGCTAGACTGTCCGTGTTCTGCTACATCATAATTCTTATTGCATTCTTAATGGCTTATTTCTATAATATCATCCTGTTTAGCATTATCAACGCTGTAAACGAGCATATACAGATCGATGACTGGCTTTGTCTATACGGTGATCGGGGCCATGGAGTAAATTATGTCCTGCCTCAGTTATTCCCCTTGGGTGTGCCTGAAAATCAGGACTCATTTACGGAGAGAAAATCTGACAAAAAACGAGCCAGTTGGCCCCCACTTTTTTTTGCCTTTTTAAGTTGAGACCGGACCTGGGAACATGAAAAAGAAGTTTAATTGAAATCGCTTTTACAGATTTTTCTGGAAATTGAGCCGAATTTGACCATTTTTCGACATTTTAAGGGGTTTTCTAGGAAAAATGAAGCAAGCTTGAAGGGGAATGTTCGTGATTCATTTTTCTATAACATATAGGTGCTGTGTTTTAAAATAATAGTTTAGTCATGCTCTTTCAGAAAATATATACATGTTGAAGATTTTACGGCAATTGGTGCCCGAAAAGCGGACCCGTGGTCTATTCCTTGTCGAATGGAAGAATCTCTGGAGTGCACCTTCAACCTCCGAACAGTGCATGTCCACTGAACGCATATCATATTGGACCCCTGTTACAATGTATGAGGATGTTGTTTTCTTTGTTACACGGTTCAGCAGAGACTGTGAACTATGCCCCCTGGAAAGTGCATATTCAATGAGCGTTGGCTCAAGCGGCCAGAATACATGACTTGGTTGGAGCGGTGCCCCGATAAATACTGTGCACAGTACAAGATCGGCCTAAATTTTTTTGATATTTCAAACATGGGTGAACCTGCCGTTCGGAGCCACTCGGAGACAAAAACGCGGTTGCTGGAACAGAACAAGGCTGCTACTGGATTTACTGTTGTAGATTTCTTCGCCGGACCATCAACGACAAATGAAGTTCAACAACAACAGTGCAGCAGAAACCTACAGCTCCCACACTTACCCAAATTGTTAGCTGGAGCGAGCGTCTCCAGGCCAAAGTATTTGGGAGCTTGAAAGTAGAGAGCCCACATTACCCTTCCAGTTCTTGTAGAGAAACCAACTAGAGGAAGAGGACATGCAGATCTGTCATAACTCTGAACATGCTGTGATGATAACAGGGTATGAAATAGACAAACAATTTCTTGTTGCCCATCGGCAAGCACGGGCAACCAACACATCCAAATGCATTGCAATTTGGACAGAATTTGGTTGCCCAAAGAAAATTTAGGTTGCCCCGGGCAACCGGTCAAAGGGCTATTTCGCACCCTGTGATATTAAAACTCAGACACTGACTTTTGAAAATTGCAGGCGAGCTAGAAATGGTGTACCGGTACCTGAATTTGCTAAGAGGAGCCATAGAGGAGCTTTAAATAGCTCTCCTAAAATTATTAAGGCGAGCCAAGTGCTTGGTAACAAAGTTAGTACCCATGACGTATTTGTCGAGCTCTTTAGCTGCCTGCCCACGAAAACGGGGGTCTGTATAAAGTTTGTCGCTGTGTTTGGCGCACATCGTGCACCAAACTATGGCCACTTTACCGTCATCGGATGACTGGAATCGAATTAAGCCACCAGTATTCCACTTCATTATCGTACTGATGTTAACAGTTCTTTTAGATTCCTTCTCCATGATTAATAGAACGTCGTCGCGACCTCACAAAATTTGAGAAAGTTCAAAAGTTGCTGTACGCTGGCTGCAAGATAGGATTCGGGAGGAAAAACCGCATGGGCAAAACCGTCATTGAGGGATACGGGAAGAGACGAGTATCTGCATTGGTCACTGTTAGGTTGCTATGTTTCTGTGGGCCAATCAAATTGGCTGATAAATATGGCTCTCTGTTTCAACTTCCTGTCTCTCTGTTTCAACTTCCTGTCTCTCGATTTCAACTTCCTGTCTCTGTTTTCCCTGTGCAAACGACACAGTTTGCGGTTCTCGGCATCGGCTATTTGAGCATTTTGACAACAGCGGACATAATAAATAAACTGCGTTGGTATTTATCGAGGTGCGCAGAATTTAGCGTACCTTAGTTTGAATTTAGGCGCGTCATGGTGCGCGTGCGTCATCGCGCGCCTCAAAAGGCAGTGTCTGAAAACTATTTTGAAGTTTTTTTAAAATTTTATTTGACATCTTGTTGTGGAGAAATTGAGCCAGAAACTCCTGGAAAAAGATTATTTTTGACCTGGAAAACTCCTGGAATTTTGTTCTTGTGTAAGTGTATGGACCCTGAGTCTAGTGACATCAGATGTGTGTCTGAAATATTGACATCAGATGTGTGTCTGGAATATGGACATCAGATGTGTGTCTGAAATATTGACATCAGGTGTGTGCTGGAATGTTGACATCAGACATTAAACATTTATCTGGAATATTGACATCAGATGTGTGTCTGAAATATTGACATCAGGTGTATGTCTGGAATATGAACATCTGATGTGTGTCTGAAATATTGACATCAGGTGTGTGTCTGGAATATTGACATCAGGCATTTGACATTTATCTGGATTATTGACATCAGGCATGTTTGTGGAATATGGACTTCAGATGCTTGTCTGGACTACTGATATGGGACGTGCATCTGACCAAAATTGGACTTGTTTGATCCAAAGTCTCCTGCCTCTGTGATAAAGAACGACTGATGAAAAATGGGTGATGAACATTTAATGGTACTAGTAGCCTAGTAATGATAGTTTGGGAAGGCGTTGTCCAATGTCACTCATCCTTGAGTGAAATTTGACAGCTTACACACTCCTAGATCTAGATAATGTACATGTACATTGTACTACCATTTTTGGGAAACGATCTGGACTGAATTAGCTTTTCTTGATTTTTGGCTCCATCTACATGTAACCAAGTCCTCCTCTGTTGGTCAGTAAACTATACTAGGTAGTGACATGTGCCAATCCCTTGCTTTAAGATTAGTGTTTCCTCTGGTTGGTTTGTCACAGTCCCTGTGGATTTGGGGCTAAAAAATCTCCCATTAAGGGAGAAGATTTGGCTAACCTGGGCAGACATGTAGACAATGGCACCCTCTATTGGCTTATTCACTCAATCCGCCAGACACTTATTCGCTTGTGTTTGCGCGTTTGCTCAAGAGTTAAAACGGGGATGTCCACTAATCTCCATGTCATCTGAGGAGCCTCACAAGATTGCAACAAACGCAAGAATTATATTTTTTTTGTTCTCACTTGTGAAAAGACCTGAACTAACAGGAGTTAATAGGTCATTACTGTGTTAGTATTGGCATCCACAATGTAACTGAACATGAAACTGAATTAAAACTACATCAAAATGTACTTCAAAATCGAATCTATCTACATGTACCAAGAAGATATGATAATATCCTTCACTTTAATTTGTCTTTGCTCTACTCCAGGCCTCCTTGTTTGAAAATCATTGGAGAGCTATTAAATGCTCTCCTAGAAAGTTTGGAGAGTGAAATTGTTATACAAGGCAATGTAAATTTTCAAAATTGTGAAGTTTTTTAATAGTTGGTATATGCACCCAGTGTTCAGAGAACAGTCCGGTGCTCATTTTATTGAGCTCCTCAAATTTCAAGGTCTGCTCCATCTTGTGTTGATAACTTCACGTGTTTGCAGAACATTTTCTCATCAGAATACGGCTTGGTGATGTTATAGCTCTATAAATATTCTGTGGTCCATATTAGGAGAAGTGCCTGGGTATGCTTTAAACTTCAAATTTGATTGGCTGCTCGACCGGTATGAACATTTCCCATTTGAAAAGCAACACAGCCATCGATTGCCTTCTTTGGCAGGGTAATATCTTGATTGGCTACATGACATCATGTGTGTTCATGGCTTGAAAAAATTTACACTATTCATATCAAGGTACATGGTGGAATATTGGTGTAGTTTTTACTTGAATTGTGAAGATGAGTCTTTCCCTCCTGAATGTAACTGCATTTTACCGTACCAGAGGTATTTCTCTCTAAATAGTTTCTCTCTGGGTTCAATCCCCGACCGGGTCATACCAGAAAACTTGTTGCCCCCTAATGCTCAGCATTCAGAGGCTAGAACGACGACTGATTCGCTCGGTGTCGGTATAATGTGACTGGGTAGGGTGTCCTGTCTGCCTACGGTGAGAAATCACTATAGAACGACAGCATTGGGACTGCTCTGTTACACATAAGTGCTCCTGCCCATCCCCCATCATGATACAACTGAATCTCTTTTGAAAACAATGTTAAGCCCTAAATCCGTATGTTGTATCCATATGTCTGTTGGCACAGGTCTGGAGCCTGGTGGTAACCATTTGTAACCATTGTATCAGTATGTTTAGTGTTCAATCTAAAGCCCTGATCAGTGTCTCTCTGTCTCTTGTACAGGTCTTGAGCCCGGATGTTAGTGGTAACCATTGTATCAGTATGTCTAGTGTTCAATCTAAAGCCCTGATCAGTGTGTCTCTGTCTCTTGTACAGGTCTGGAGCATGGATGTTAGTGGTAACCATTGTATCAGTATGTCTAGTGTTCAATCTAAAGCCCTGATCAGTGTGTCTCTGTCTCTTGTACAGGTCTGGAGCCTGGATGTTAGTGGTAACCATTGTATCAGTATGTCTAGTGTTCAATCTAAAGCCCTGTTTAGTGTCTCTCTGTCTCTTGTACAGGTCTGGAGCCTGGATGTTAGTGGTAAGCATTGTATCAGTATGTCTACTGTTCAATCCAAAGCCCTGATCAGTGTCTCTCTGTCTCTTGTACAGGTCTGGAGTCTGGATGTTAGTGGTAACCATTGTATCAGTATGTCTAGTGTTCAATCTAAAGCCCTGATCAGTGTGTCTCTGTCTCTTGTACAGGTCTGGAGCCCGGATGTTAGTGGTAACCATTGTATCAGTATGTTCAGTGTTCAATCTAAAGCCCTGATCAGTGTGTCTCTGTCTCTTGTACAGGTCTGGAACCTGGATGTTAGTGGTAACCATTGTATCAGTATGTCTAGTGTTCAATCTAAAGCCCTGATCAGTGTCTCGCTGTCTCTTGTACAGGTCTGGAGCCTGACGACGGGTCGGAGGAGGCAGGATGAACATTGGCACGCAAGACAAGGAACTCAGTGACCTCCTCGACTTCAGTGCAGTAAGTATTCCCAGCCTCCTTGGAAAAAAACAAACAAAAAACCCCATTGCTTTTCAACTTGAAACGAGTTTGGACAATTTTTCCCACTCAGCTGTGCTCAGGATTTAAGAAAAGCGAGAGTGATCACTTCCAATCACTCCCCTAAATTAAAATTGAGGAGAGTGAAAAACAGCTCTTATCAATGGCAATTATGCATTGTATGTGAAATCAGCCTTCGTGGCCCAAAAAATTGTCTAAGGGTGTGGGCTCTTCTGCTTTTTCCAGACCCAAAGCACAGAATTATCATGGTGACATGGGGAACAGGAGGCAGTTCAGATTAACTACATGCAGGGTTCTCCATTTCTTTGGGAACACCTGTACAATCAATCCAAACAGGTGTATGTGGTTGTTAACTGCTGAGCGCAGCTAGGCGTTTCAAAATTAGGCTGGGGGCCTGGGCCGCCTAGGCCCCCAGCCGCCAGTAACCCTAGATGCTCTGTGGTGCAATCTGAGCCATTTTGGGGCATTTTGGGATGAAAATTCTAAGTTCCTAGCACAGGGTATTTTTATATAGCATTCAGCAATTAAGCTACCCCATCCCAGTCACCCCCCATTTAGCCCATGAAGCCAGATTCCTATCAAGCTTACATAACAATATCAAACAGGTGGATTAAGAAAAATCAACACTAAGTAAGAACTTGGTAGATTTTGAAGTGGAAGCTAAACAAATAGGCTTATGCTGTGTGAAGAAATTTGACCTGGCCTAAACTGTTCTGAAATCTGAACTGAACATCATGCCAAATCTACATAAAATCTTTTTTGGGGGGGGGGGTATCTTTATGCTCAAAATTGTATCAGGATAATTGCAAAAATAGGTTCATTTAAAGTTTATTTCCGTGTTGACAATTAATTGTCACTTAATATGCCGTCATTGGCTTTAACGGGTGAATTTGACGGCCCCGTTGTTATTTGACGTTGTTGTTGTAACTGGCACTGCATCAAATTGTTCGACATAGTCATATTTTGAGTCGCTGTCATTAATATTCGGCGGCACTGTACTGACAGCATCGCCATCCCCGTCAAAAGATCATCTTTTATTTCGTTTGAAGGCTTCGCTCAAACTCAGTTGTCGACGTTTCATTTCATTTCTGTCGACGACTGAAACCGGAAGCCGCGTCCCAATGTACGACGCTTCTGATTGGCTCATCTATTGTATTCAACCAATCAACAGGATTATAACATCGCAAAACCGGAAACAGGCCATGCTCTGTAGTGTATAGATTCCGTTACCGTAAGGTTAGAAGAAGTTTGACTTTTTCCTTTTCCTTTTATGATCTTTTTTTCTCATATTCTACCCCAAGCATGACGAAAATTAAACGCACAAAGTCGGATTACATTACATATTGCTTGCATTACAACCAAATTGAACTATTAGCTTTATTTTTTTTTCCGAGATATGTCAAAACACCCGGCGGCACTACCTCCGACAGGTTACGTATACCGCCGGCCGCCGGCTCTTATGGAGAACCCTGTACATGTATCTAACCTCTCGAAGAAGAATGTTACGACATGCTATAGTCTTATCGAGATGTTTCAGTTTTTGCAAAATCTTTGTAACAAACTAAAAAATTGAAGTGTACGGTTATACAACGTAATATTTAGTCTCTGAAGTCTTCCACATGTGTGCAACTTTTGTCCTGAGCAACTGACGATTTTTTGTCTCTATGACAGAAATTGCTCAAAAAACATCTACAATAAATTTACTCATGATCAAAAGTGTGCTGTTCTTATACTAATGAAGAATATGTTATGAACAATTGGGGCAAGAATTTCAAATTCCATGTACCCCTATTGTCCTGTTAATTCGCCCAGTTATGAGTCTAGAGTCACTGCTTTCCTGAATGGCTTGTTTTGAAGGTGCATTTCTTCACCTGGACTACAATTTATTGCTCAGTGTGAGACGAGATCGTAAACGACATCTACATGTAGTACATGTATCAAACATTAACTTATTGGTGAGGAAAGAGAACTCGATGTTTGTGCAGACATCTGGCCGAGTTTCATTGCAGAGAAAAGCTGTATTTTTTGTGCTTCGGCAGAGAAAAGGTGTCGGTGACGGGGATTGTTTGTGAGCTGGTTTTAGGGTCAAGGCGTGGCTGTGATGATAGATTCAGCACAGCATGTACAGTCAACAACGGGGGTGAACCGGCTAGCAGTGTTATACTGATATCTACGTGATTTACCGTGCGCAGACACAATGAATCCTGCCGTTTGTCCAACTCGCTGGATTCTGAAACATTCCCAACTCTTTAACGACTTCAGCCATTGTTGGAGTGTGTTATGGCTCACATCTTCCGAATGTAACAAAGAATTTATCTACATGAATATGATACATACTGCAGCTTTCGTACTCGTTCTGATTTCTTGATATCCTTCAATACTACATGCAGGCCCTGGAAGTCCTTCAAGGATCGGATAGGATAGATCAAATGTCCTTAAAACAATCTGAATTCAATTCTCTTCAAGAAAGTAAAATTTACTATAGCAGTGATTCGTTTTCGAGGAGTGTGATCACATACTCCTAATCACACTCCTAAAATTGATTTAGTTGAGTGGAAACAGCACTCCTTAAAACAACTTCTCGACATACTGAAAGCCTTCAGGATTGTGATTTACACACTTCTGGAATCATATTAGAGGATTGATTTGCAGCACTCCTGCTATTTTCAAAAACGAAAGACGGCTACATGTACATGTCACTTTTCACCGTGGATGTTTAAAATTTTATTTCACATGGCTGAGTTTCCTTAGTATTTGTTGTTTGGGGTGTTCATTCTCTCTCCAAACTTTCTCTTCAGGAGAATATCATCACTCTCCTGGACATTGGAAATGCAATGTACAGAGAGTGGAGAGGGTGATCACTCGCGCATTATTTCAGGGGAGTAATTAACAGCTCTCGTAGATTTGACGAAGACAAGAATCGGATACATGTTGTAAACAGTAGATAATAATCTCATCCCTACGCAGATGCAGATAGAAGGGTAGATGCAGTGGAGCCTTTGTCTTTACTGCTTGTGAACAAGGCCCCGGCGCCAAGCCATTCACCAGCCGTAGTTGTCGAAAAAATGCTGGACGGCTAATATTTATCGAAGCCGTTCGTCACAAACAATAAAATAGTTCAATTCTGCATGATCTTACCTTGATATTCAACTTTTGTTTATCAGAAACTGTCCAGTTTTAGCTTCATGGCAGACTGAGATTCAGAACAACCACTTCCGTTTTCAAGTATTGTAATGGCTCTGCGTACAGTTTACGCGCCACAACAACAGTCAGTTTCGGTCTCCTTTGACGCTAAAACTGGACAGTTTCTGATAAAAAAGACCAGACTATATTAAAGGTAAGATCATACAGAATCATATTATTTTATTGTTCGTCACTAATGGCTTCAGAAAATTGTATCCATCCAGAATTTTTTCAACCGCTACGGCTGGTGAATGACTTAGAGCGGGGGCCTTGTTCGCACGCAGTATAGAAAAGGCCCCACCTGAGCTAATATACGGGGTTAGCCAGGCTGGTGGGCAGACAGTACGATTCTTCAAGTTTTACAATGTACCATCTTCGTTTTGTCCAGCCAAATTCTATGTTCCCACTTCGAACTTCCCTTGATATATCTGGTCCTCTTCAATATTCAAAGAACTTATAAATAGACACAACACGTCACTGACCTCGAAAACACTTGAATTTCGAAATTGGTTGTAGAAGAGCGTTATTGATTGGCTAACCTATATTGTGGTCTAATACAAACACCATATTAGAAGGAATGACGCCGCTAATAGAGGATGATGTCACTCTACACACAATCGGTGTACAGGTTCTGATTGGTTCATCGAACGTTTGTAGGTGAAATTTACACCTCAGATTTTGAACGCTGAACGGGGTCAGATAAATCAAGGCAGGTTAAAAGTGGGACCTTAGAAATTGGTTGGATAAAATGAAGATGCAATGTACATGTACACTAGTTAACCTGTGACCAGCCTCTGTTGTGAGCTGTTGATTCAGAATTACAAGGAACTGTCTACCCTTCCTCAATATGAGGTCACTTCATGTATGAGGGGAAATGATTGACACAACATCAGCTGTATTTATATAGTAATGGGTATTTAATACAGACAGTTCATTCATACATACATTGATGTGGTAGTGTACGTCCATAGCTTATTAATTATATATATACCACACTGCACTACCAGGTTTGTTAAATCTGGTGAACTTCCACAACTAATGGTGTATTTATGTGAATGGCTTAGACAGTGTGGGTGGGAGTAAAATGGTGGGTTGTTGTTGTTGTTGGGGAAATGCCTTTCTATTTTGATCTCTGGTCAGACAGGGTCTGTGTGAACCAGGTCACAGAGTTCACTCTCAAGTTAATGCAAATAAGTCCTTGTGATGGACATCGGGGTAAGTGGGAGTGGGGGTAATTGCTCATTTGAGGAGAGGGACAAACACAACTTGCATATGATTTCTTCATTAAGCGATGGGAAAGGCTTGGCTTATATCCTTTTATGAATAGCACCTATTTCTTTGAAATGGAGTGGGCTTTTGCCATATTCCTCACAGCTTTGTTTTTTCCATGAGAATCCGGGAATCCAATTCTCATAAAAGGCCCACAAATTGAAATAACGGTAATTAAATTGGATTCCAATAATTTTAACGAAGTTTGAGCAATATGTATAGAAAGAAATAACCTCCGGCAGAATTGCGAGAATCTGTCTCGTATCAGCATTAATATATCAATGGAGTTGTTATATCCATTCACACCAATACATGTATAATGCTGGTGACGATCCCTGTTGTGCTACACTAGCTCTACATCGTTTGTGAATTAATTCCAAATGTATATAATCAATTCCATTATATAACAGTTACAAGTAAGAGAACAATTCTACTATATCAACAACGCGACGTTCCATATTAGCTGTATTTGTCATAGAGACATTATGAGGGCATGGATGATTACCTTTGTAATGAAGACAGAATGCAAACTGTCGGTTAACTAGTTGATGGCTAATTAGTAATAAGTAGTACAAATTAACTGAACTGAACGCTGAATGACTAACAATTACCTGCAATGAACTGTATACTTGATACTGCTATTTAACGCATGGACAGAATAGATTAATCCATTCAGGTTACCGACATTGTCCTTAAACCTGGAATGCAGTGATAATACAAATCTATGTAGTTCATGATCGGCTATTCTATTTATTCTCATGGCTCGCTGTTTTTTTTTTGCCTATCTGAGCTCGGGAATAAAATACAAATAGGTCAATATGAAAAAAATGTACATGTATTCTGCCTATATAGTATACATGTACATGTATCTGTGTTCGCGGTGACGTTTATCGTAGCTGTCTAACACGTTTATCATCTCCACATACATCAGAAGTTCTGCCTATATTTTTTTTACCCAATATGTAGGCCCGTGCTGTTATGATGAAGGGTGAACTCTATTCTCCTGGAGATCTCCCAATATAGAATGCAAGTGTGCATTAAAACTTGATAAATCAGAACCCCGTCAAAACCGACACTATAATCTGACCCTAAGCATGGTCGGTTTATACAGGTTTCACTGTACTACATACATATACATTGTACGGGGTCGTATCAAAGTTTTAATCAACATGATTTAGTTTAAATAAGTGGAGAATATTGATTGGAGTTGACCTACATGTACATGAAATTCTTACTCGTGTTGTAAACATATATGTAGACCTTTGATGAATCTAAAATTCGCGTGGATGGATGTACGGTAATGATGCAAGGTTCTGCCCATGCTCAGGGCTTGAAAAGACCACCTGTCCAGGACAGGTATATCTAACACCTGACAAGTAAACTATGACGTACATCTCACAAGAGATGGGTGCATGTAAGCTATCTGCAGCAAAAAAACCAAAAAACCTTGAATTAAAAAAAAAAAAAAATCTTTGGTGAATTCAGTGTAAGTGCATTTGTTGTGGCAATATTGTTACCGTCAAAAGCTGCCTAAAATGCAAGGCCTGCATGTGTTAATTTTCTTCTGATTAGTCATTCATAAGTTGAATGTGTCGCTGAAGTTGATCACCTCAGAGACCATTAATTACTGGTACCAGGTAGTCCTGTTAAAATCAGGGTATGGACAGTTCTCCACTCGGACAATTCCCAACTGGACAGTTCCACACTTGAAGCTTTCCCCACTTCATCTTTAACCCAGAATATAAAAATGTCATTCACAGTAGAAAAACCCCACACACATACCCAATGATATCTGATTAAAACATGGAAAAAATACAGAATGCGATCTTGGCCCACTCTCTCCACTTTGGGAAAACAAAGAAGAGTCCGTCTGTACCATATTTCCCAGTAATCAAAGAAAATGGCATTTAGTTTGATTACTGGGAAATATATTACATATGTATGAAATTGCTCGAGGTATCACCAATTCAAAATACTCTCCCAGGTTAAGAGATAGGTCGAAGAGAAAATAGACTCTCCAGTTTATGCAGCTGAAGTCATGGGTCACTGAACAGACAGACAAGTGGGACCATTGAGTGTCACTTGAATGTTGTGGGTTTAAGTTGAAGTGGGGAATTGTCCAAGTGAGGAAATGTCCCAGTGGAGAACTGTCTTGTGGGGAACTTTCAAGTCCGTTAAACCCATCCTAAGTCCTAGACCCGTTAAAATCAGCCTTGATATTCCTGCTGCTCCGGAATTTTTCGGCAATGTCTCAGACATATTTCCATTTTAGTTGCAAGTGCTGACAAGCATGAAAATTCAAGATTCTGCAAGATGCCCAAGTGTGTTGACAGCTGACCACCATGATATATTTTGCAAATTATATTAACAAAATGAACGACACTACAGAGGCCTTCTGCTAGAGCGGTCGCCTCGCAGGCAGGAGATCCCAAGTTCAATCCTGGGCCAAGTCATACCAAAGACATGAAGAATGGAAATTGTATTTTCCTGACTTGGCATTCAGCATCAAGAGGATAGATCAAGGAGTGATTATCATTGGCCTAGTGTCCGGATAATTTGACTGGGTCTTGACTGAAAAATTATGGAAAGCGACGTTGAAATCCTACTCACTCACCCTATTAATAAAATGACAATCAGTTCAACACTAACACAACTCGAGAGCATTTGCTAAAAAAAAAAAAAGCCAGTCTCAAGGTGTTCCATGCCATGAAGATCTCACAGTGAAATATTATACTTGTATAGATTTTAAGGTTGTAAGAGATTCTTTTTATCAAGTGACTACTTTGAAAGATCTTTTTAGATGGGTGAGAGAGGACTGTGTCTTGGGTTATTTCAGAGAAATCAGTTTGTTTCATAAGATTTAATGTGTGTATGTTTCAGTGTGTTGGATTACTAAGTTATTGGCTTGAGTACTTAGAATTTTGTTTCATCGTCGCTATATAGCTGAAATATTGCTGAACGCGACATTAAACCTTAACCTCTCTCTCTTGCAAACTCGGAGCTTGACAGTATGTCATTCAGCTTGTCATGGTATACATGTAGGGGCCTAATATTACTTGTGCCAGACTGAAACAAAACTTAGAAATCAAAATAAAATCCACACTCTTGCATGGTGAGGAGATGATAAACAAACGATTATATGTAATGAGCCTTAAAGTACCGCAATGGTCAGTGATCTAATAAAATTATTTATCTATGTTCCAGATGTTTTCCCCACCTGTAGGAGCTAATAACCAGACCATGAAAAATGGGCCACATCCCATGGATCATAATATGTATGGAGGGATGAGGCCAGGTAAGTTTCTAACTTTTTTTTATTTTTCGCAAATGTAATTCTCGTTTACAGGTTTATATCCTTGCATAATATGTCAGAGGGTCACACAAATACTATAGCTAGGGAAATCCTCCAATAATTCAAATCATCCTACCAAAATCCACTTGCCCCCCCCCCCCCTCCGCCCCTTCAAAATTCACTCTCTAATCAAAATTCACACGCACCCACCTCCAGGAAAATTCAAAATAACTTTGCATGCCTACATGCTTACAGATATTTGCTCCCAGCTCTAATAAACCTGTTCAAGAAGCTGAAAATTCTGTAAATCTTTATTTGAAACTGGGTTGGAGGCATGGGAATTAACAAAATCTTATCATTCATACTTGTGATGTTACATGTATCTCAACTTTTAACAAAATGAAGGTATTTTCCGTGAACACCTGAGCTCATGACATTTGTGGGAATTACAGTTCCTGCTGTATCAGTCGTTTCCGTTTCGTAATCAGATCGTGATTTTCCATGTTGAGGATGCGACTCGGCTGCTCCTGTAACTATTGATAATTAATGATCCCATTTGTCTGTTCACGCATCGTTAATGAAGAGAGATAAATATTGATGTGTAATTGTTGTGATTATCAGTGTCGATCAGCACGATTAGCTGGGAAATTCTGTCTCCGTGTCCTCTGACATGATGACTGGTTCTGCATGAGGTGAGATTTCCCAGCCGTCGGATCATACGAGTTACATGTATGTGGTTAGCTGTGATTACAGTAGGGAGTATGTCGGATATCATCCATTTACGATCCCTGTAATTTTTCCTGTACCTCAGTTTATTATGTGTGAACAGTGGACATATCACACCTTCATACCTGTACATCTCGTTGACATCGGTCTCGCAGTTTTACGGAGAGTACTCAGTCGAGATTGCTCTCCATCAATCTCCCAAATTTTTTTTTGAGGAGAGCTTTTTATCACTCTCCTCGAAAATGAAAATGCAATGAAGGAAAATATCGCTGACCTCCCCTTGAATTACTTATATGCAAAACAAAATTCAGGCGATGGATCAACATCTCTCAGATTCTACAGTGCTGAGGAACTTCTGCTTGAAAATTAGAGTGTAATCTTCTCATTGAATGTTTCTTGTGTTCACTGACCTTGTGTCTCTGAAGTCATGTAACAAACAATTGATGAATGCATTAACAGGCTACCTTACATGTACTAAAAAAAAAACCCCAGCTCCGAGGTGTATTCCATGCCATGAAAATCTCCCGGTGAAAAATATTCTTATCGAATGCATACATTTTAAGATTGTAAGAGATGTTTTTTATTGTGCGACTACTTTGAATGATCTTTTAAGTCGGGTGAGGGGGGATTGCATCTTGGGTTATTTGAGAGAAATCGGTTTGTTGCATACGTTTTAATGTGTGTATGTTTTAATGCATTAGATTACTAAGTTATTGGATTGAGTACTTAGAATTTTGATTGATCATCGCTATATTGCTGAAATATTGCTAAACGCGACATTAAACCTTAATTCTCTCTCTCCTACCTTGCCATAAGCGACTCTCAGATATTTCTTGCCTAAGATGGATTTGAAAAGAGCAGTTAATTTCTCATCTGAATCCTCATACTTTCATTACTTAATATGGAGTTCTCATCCATTTAATCGCCTGCTAACCTTGACAGTGTTATCTAGGAGAGCAGTTGAATGCTCACCTCAGTGTCACTCTCCTGGATTCTGTTTTGCGTGAGTGATGCGGGAGTGATCACTCTCCAATATCACTCTTCATTGCATTGGCAGATTTGAGGAGAGTGATTAAAACCTCTCCTGGTGAAAAATTTAGCCTGTCCAGGAGAGTGAAAGTTATCACTCTCCTAAAAGTTGAGAGACTGCTATATATGGTATCTCATTTCAATAGTGCTGAGACTGAAGACAAACGAAATACCTGACAGCAGTTCATTTTCATGGACAGTTCAATGCACAACACTGGGAATGGTCTCATTGCCCACCTGGACTGACTTCAGGTGTATTGTGTTCATCTGACACTGCTAGTCTGAAATTCCTTTATCACCTCAAGTGACAGGATCACACCTTCATTCATGACTGGGGAAAGACTGATTCCCCAGGAATGCGGTAGGAATTCCAAAACCCTTGAAGTGCCTCAATCAGCCCAAGTGCTATATGTAATATAATAGAGAACCCCATGGGCTGGGGGCTGGATGGATTGCCCATATTTGCAGTTCTGAGCCTGGAGGTGTGAATTTGTCTGGGCCAGGAGGCAGTGTTGCTGGGAGCTCCAACAATAGGTTTTATTGAGACTTTAAAGTGAGGGTTTGGAGTGGAGGAATTAACGTCTTTATAAAAGGTGTCCATAAGAATGGCGGAATCCTTCAATATGTACATTCGACAAAGTGGCACAAACACACATCCCATATTCTACAGCCTACTTCAGGTTCATTTATCTCAACTTCCATAGACTTTTCATGGACCAGGACAAGCATATGTCATAGGTGTCACATGTCTTATTCTGACCAATTGGCTACCATGATGTTCCATCCATTGATGCAACAGTTGATTGCTAAGCTGGGTTTAGATAGGCAGTCTCAGGGTGAACAATTTTGACTAAAAAGGAAAACTACCTTTATATCAAATCTCATATTTTCAAAAAAAAAAAATAGAATTAGTTTCCATTTGTCAATCAACATCTAGCTTCGGCGAGGCGGGCTATAAACAGTTTGACAAAAAAACGCAGACTCAGCAGACCCCTATTGAGGGACTGGCCAGTGGATCACCAGTCAGTAATTGGTGAGACAAGTAATGATGGTTTAATGTGGTGTAGGACTTCCATTATGCAAGCAAAGCTACTTAGGCTGTTTTGCGGGAAAATATTTTGCTCAGTAAATGCACTCCATGCCACCGGTGTGAATTAAAGGCTTCAGATTTCATTACCTTAAATTTAATTCCTCACACTCTTTAACATTTATTATGTAAGGTAGACTGAATACACCTGGGTATATTTGAATGACCAATAAAGTGCTGTTACAAAGGGACTGTTCAGGGTCCACTGGTTAACATGGTGGCGTGTCTCTATATAACAGGGCACAATTGTGAGAAGGGTATGGCCCAGTAGGGGGCCAAGGGTGTTACCAGATTAACCCGTAAGGAACAATGGTCCACTTACGCCTTTCTCTGAAGTTCAGAGCCTTGACTAAACCCACGGCAATAGTGTAGGATTGCTTTTTTCATATGTACAGGTACTGTGTAGTTTTCTACATTTTGTCCTCAAAGATGAACTTGAGAGGAAATGCCTTCATATAAAATGTCTTGTGTGTCTGAATTTTGATATGGGATGAGTTTGATATGGGGACATCAATGTACGTAGGGTTTTGCTAGGGTATGTTTGTTTGGGTCCTCGTCGCCGTGTGACTAATAAGGTTAGGTGCGACGTTAAACTTCAAACAATCAACGAACCAACCAACCAACCAACCATGGCTCTCGTACAACAGAATCAAAGAGAGTGATTATACAGCTCTCACAGATTTTGCCATCTCCAGCTATGGTTCGTCGGACAAAGCTGTACCATTACAAAGATTGGGTCTGCCATAACAAAGATCAGTTGTTTTTTCCGAATCACATTTGTTATCTCAAATGCTCATATTTGAGGAAATTAAGAGCAGCCAGTGTTTTATTTTTTTCATCCCTGTGAAATTACACATCTCGTCTCCTTTGAAATCACATGTCGGTTTCCGTTTGTTTTGACTCGCAAGACGCCCCCATGATATTCGCTCCCAGACATCAACTGGATGTTCCCCAGGGTAATCTCAGCATAAACTCACAGAATATTCCGAAGCAGTCTCACACATCATTCTTTCATTGACTGTCACCTTGAATAGATCATTCAAACAATAGAACCTTGCACAGAGCACGCTTTCAGGCAGGGGTGGGGTGGTATCGATTATGCAGACCTACATAGATGGAGGATGAGATTTTACAAGCATTCATTTTTTCGAGAATGGAACATATATATATATATCTTCTGAAGTCCAATATGACATCGTATTATATTTCTGCTGTTCTTGTGCGAGATCCTATTCGCATACGTTTTCTAAAGGTCCCCCAGTATGTGTTGTAGATGCTGAGAAGATGAACTATTCTGTTACATGCACAAATTCAAATTACTGCAGTCATGCCATAATGTCCTGTCATATTATGGCAGGCATAGAGAAAAAAGTTGAAGATTGTGCTAGTTGTTAGGTTGGTAATGAGTATTGCAGGTACAGCGGTGCAGAGCCTAGTGTGTGGGCCGTCAGAAATAAACTGTTGAGCACAGGGAATCCCCAACACTCAGACTGTAGACCTGTGCCACTCGCAACTTGTACTGTCAAACATTCACAAGGGGAGCAAGACCTGGCAGGAAAGGCGTTGAAATGATCTTCATTGGGGAGAAAAAATTTAGGTTTTATTTTTTCTTCATTTGAATAAATTGGCTCTGATCCAGAGTCAATTTAGCAATAAGATTGTTCCTCAGTTGTTTACGATGTAACCGTTTTACCGGTTAATGCCTTAGGGTGTCTTGAAATACTGGAGAAATTCATCAGAAAGCTTTATTTTTTTTTTGAAGTAGGAATTAAAATGTGTTATATCTTTTTGAGTAATTCACCCCAAGAACTCCCTGAAAATACTGACAGTGTTTAGAATGTCAAAGCTTGTGGAGGTATAGGTCGAGGAAGGGTTTCCCCTACCCCCCTCCCTACGGAACTATATAAAATAAAAGATAAAATCTGTACGGTACAACAGGTAGACAGTGTACATGTTGGGGGGGGGGGGCAGGGTTCTCCATTTATTTGGGAACACCTGTACAATCATATCCAAACAGGTGTATGTGGTTGTTAACTGCCGAGCGCAGCGAGGCGTTTAAAAATTAGGCCGGGGGCCTGGGGGCCGCCTAGGCCCCCAGCCGCCAGAAACCCTAGATGCTCTGTGGTGCAATCTGAGCCATTTTGGGGCATTTTGGGATGAAAATTCTAAGTTCCTAGCACAGGGTATTTTTATATACATTCAGCAATTAAGCTACCCCATCCCAGTCACCCCCCATTTAGCCCATGAAACCAGATTCCTATCAAGCTTACATAACAATATCAAACAGGTGGATTAAGAAAAATGAACACTAAGTAAGAACTTGGTAGATTTTGAAGTGGGAGCTAAACAAATAGGCTTATGCTGTGTGAAGAAATTTGACCTGGCCTAAACTGTTCTGAAATCTGAACTGAACATCATGCCAAATCTACATAAAATCTTTTTTTTGGGGGGGGAGCTTTATGCTCAAAATTGTATCAGGATAATTGCAAAAATAGGTTCATTTAAAGTTTATTTCCGTGTTGACAATTAATTGTCACTTACTATGCCGTCATTGGCTTTAACGGGTGAGTTTGACGACCCTGTTGTCGTTTGACGTTATTGTTGTAACTGGCACTGCATCAAATTGTTCGACATAGTCACATTTTGAGTCGCTGTCATTAATATTCGGCGGCACTGTACTGACAGCATCGCCATCCCCGTCAAAAGATCGTCTTTTATTTCGTTTGAAGGCTTCGCTCAAACTCAGTTGTCGACGTTTCATTTCGAAAATTCCCCCTCAACCCTGTACAGTCATTCTGTCGACGACTGAAACCGGAAGCCGCGTCCCAATGTACGACGCTTCTGATTGGCTCATCTATTGTATTCAACCAATCACCAGGATTATAACATCGCAAAACCGAAAACAGGCCATGTTATGCAGTGTATAGATTCCGTTACCGTAAGGTTAGAAGAAGTTTGACTTTTTCCTTTTCCTTTTATGATCTTTTTTTCTCATATTCTACCCCAAGCATGACGAAATTAAACGCACGAAGTCGGATTACATTACATATTGCTTGCATTACAACCAAATTGAACTATTAGCTTTATTTTTTTCCCCGAGATATGTCAAAACACCCGGCTGCACTACCTCCGACAGGTGTACGTATACCGCCGGCCGCCGGCTCTTATGGAGAACCCTGGGGGGGTTGTTGTTGTTACTTCAGGTGTGATGCATTACATGTATAATATCTAATCGTAAAGCCATCCTTGTCCAGTGAGGGTAGAATCTATCATTGCCGCGTATGGTAATAGTCTGTATGTACATGTACATACCCATATACATGTACATGTAGTGGCCACTAACTGGCACCAAGCCCCATCCATGTCGTCTGTACAGTTAGTGAACATCTGTCGCCACCGTGATCGATACAGCTTTCAATAGATCTCTCACAACACGTAATGAATTTCATTTCCATGTTCTCGTTCTGTTTTTTTTTTCCTGTTCATTTGGATCGCCACTCGAACTCATTAATGCTGTAATTCTGAATGTCTGCGAAATCATAGTCCATTTATGATGGTTTCGAGGCAGTCAATTACAGGGCACCTGATCAACGTATTTTTCTCCATGTTAAATACGGTCATATAAACAAGACAACATAAATGCATTTATCACCTTTGTATGAGAATGTATCGACCAGCAGTCCCATTTGTAAATCCTGTATCAGCGCCTGCGGGTGCCCGATGTCACGGTTCGACAGGACTATGGTTATTTGACCCCAAATTATCAAGTAAATTTCCCGTCCTGAATTTACATGTACATAACATTTCATAAAATTAATACTCAATCTCAATTACGACAATCTAAGAAGGAAAATTTAACCAATCCTGAATGAAATGACAAGATTAAACTATATGTTACGAAAGCGCGCATTTCGAAAAGATGATTTCTGATAATGCTGCAGACGCACGAATA
Organism: Hanleya hanleyi; assembly: GCA_036873755.1. NCBI lineage: Eukaryota > Metazoa > Mollusca > Polyplacophora > Lepidopleurida > Hanleyidae > Hanleya > Hanleya hanleyi. Next base: position 36,858 of record JAVTVY010016067.1, on the reverse strand, counting down.
TCATGAATATGGAGAAAAACCTGCACCTGGGTTGAACGCAGGAGACCAAATTTTCACGTAAACATCAAACTGGGTCTTTTCTTCAGGACCCAATTTATCAGCAGGTGTAATAAAATAACTTTAAGACACAAAACACATCCTCTATCGCAATCTACATACATGTACATGGATCCCATTCCAATGCAACAGTTGACCACAAGAGGCGATTCGTCAGGATATGAATGGCTCATCAATTTCACTGTCCTGACTACCAGTGATTCGGTCCGAATTTCAGCAACCGCGTCAGAAAAGGAAACTTGAAAGAAAATTTCCACACATTTGTGTAAGAGAATTTCTTTGTCAGACTCAGGTGATAAATAAGTCATCACACTTTATGCTGTTTAATAGAGTGTTTATCAGACGAGCCAACCAAAAGATCTTTTGAATGATAAATACCCTACCAAAACAACACTACGGCCGATAACAGATACATACATGTATATATATATATATATACATGTAGGGCCCACATTTATAACAGTTGAGGTTTCGCCCCATCGGACTCCAGGGGATTGACCTGGGGTGTCGTCGTACACACTCCAGGTCATGGTTAGAATAGGCCTCCGCTCCTCAGAGAGCTTGTCGGGTCACCTGTGGGGTTCCTGAGTGTGAAAAGGAAAAGGACTCTACCCGTGTGGTTTCCGGGTGTGAAGCAAATTCATACTATTTATTTAGCGTTTCTTTGTAAACCAATGGAAATTGCCCCACCTTGGCGTAAAGTCACATGGGCAATCGTGTCAGTCCCCACATCCCAAGGGGCTAATGATTGTGATCTCAGAACATCCGTATTGTAAACAATCTGATCATTTGTACTGGTTCTCATTGAATATTATAGTTATGAAGACATGCTGCATAATCGGTACACACAATCACAATAGCTGAAATATCGATGAAGAACCTGACACTAAATCCAAATCTCTCTCTCTCGCTGTATGGCATATCATGTTGGGCACATGCCATCGTTTCTCGTCAGATCACCGAAGTTAAGCAACGTTGAGCTTGGTCAATACTTGGATGGGCGACCGAGTGCTGTACTGGCTGGGCTGATCAGTGTCCAGGATAATAGGAACTGTGGACATTCTCGTGTTCTGGCACATGTAGGCACCATCGTGATATGACTTAAAATATGTTGAAAACGATGTTAAATCCTACCCACTCCAGGGCCTGAATTTCGTTGAATTTTAGGAGAATCCAAGTTGATTCTCACATAAAGGATCTGCGAGAATCAAGATTCTCATGTAGAGATTTGGAAATTTCGGGTTTCAAATTCCCCTGATATTTGTTTGAATTTTATCAAGTACTTCCCATCTCTGGTATTGATTACAGTCTTGCATCCCTGAACTGAGAAGTAAAAACATAATTTTCATGAAAAAAGAAAGACTTTATTTTCTTTGTTTCACAGTTACACCTGTAACTCATCCAGTAACGGTGGCTCTGTTCTGCAAATTGGTCGTAAGGCTTTTCTTTTCGCCTTACTGTCTGTCCTAGCTAGACAATATATCCGAGATGTTTTCGGCCATATTTCGGAGACAAGTTATCGGAGGGCATAGAAACTTCACTCAGTAGAACTAAAAAGTAATAATTTTATTGCAAAGTATCAAGAAAATTCCTCCAGTGGTTCTCAACAAATTGCAACAAAAAAAATTAGATGGGAGATTTATGGGTTATTTTTTGACGTCAAGCCTGCAAGTTATCACATTGGCAGATCAAAATAACATGGTAGGTATTGGTGATTTTCATCAATTCTTAACAGATTTTAATGCAATGTGGGGGAAAAATTAGTATTTTTTAGTTTATATACTGTGCGAAGTTTCAATGTTTTACAGTAAATTGTCCTCCGAAACATCGCCAAAAACGTATCGGATATATTATCTGGGACAGACAGTAGATAAACACTGGCGCATAGTAAAGGCTTCAGTGCATTTTTTGTCAGAATTCTCGCACCTCCGAAAGTTTCTGGTAAGATTTTTTGTTTCTTGTTCACTGGTTCACCAGTTTCGATTTCCGTGCATTTTGTATGCACGTCGGATTCAACATGACATGCCAAATTCGGCTGCAACAGGTACGTTGTGCCGCTCAAACCGTATAGGCCTGACTGAGCACGTCGTTGACAATTTTGCCTTTGTATTTGGCTCGTATTTTTTCGCAATACTTTTGGCATACTTTACATACGGCCTTAATGGCCTTATCGCCAGTGTCGTTAAACGTAAAATCGAATTGATCTTTAAGCTCGACCTCCCACGTTTGCAGCGCGCTCACGCTAATTTCTTTGCCCACAGTCCGCCATTTTTCACGAAGACAAGAGGAGTGCAAATCCGTTGTCAAGCGCAACGTGGACATGGAACTAAGGAGCTCAGCGATTGGTCAACACAGTAACCTATAGCCAATGGTTAGCGAGGACACATATCCAGATGGAAAAATTAGACAAAGTTATTTCCCTTGGCATGAAAACGAAAGCAGTACCAGAGAATTTCGTTCTTGATCTGACGTTTCCCGTTTTGGGGTAATAAATAGATTTTTAGAGTCGGACTTCAGGCGAATCAACTTAGATTCTCTATTTTACATAGCAGGCGAATCTTTACGCGAGTCGATTCGCGGATTCGCGTCAAAATTCAGGCCCTGCACTCACTCACCCACTCTCTCTCTTCGTACACATTAATAGAAGCAGTGACCTGGCTTCCCTTTTTCCAAAACATTGTTCACCTGTATTTAGATCAGGTTGTTCATTTCTCTGGGGTCTTTTTCTTCACAGTACCGTAATACTAATATGATATTCACAGTTTTGTATGTCCATTCGGTGTGCTAAGTTTTGGACAGGGTTCGTGATCAAACACCTGCTGGGAAATCTCAATGAGTGTATCGATTCATGGTCCAGTCATATATCAGACTAATAAAATGGAAGTAACGTATGGTTTCCGCGCTTGGTGCTCAGCAGTAAGAGGCTAGATCAAGGACTGGTTGGCTCCGTATTGGATAATGTGAGTGTATCATGTCTTCAGTGAGGCAGCACTATAAAGAAGTGGTATCAGGACTGCTCTGTCACATATTTAAGCACACCATTGTCACTTGATTGGTTGTTTAGCATGACCAGCACTCATCTATATTTTGAGGGCAAATAAATAAAATAGATGAGCGATTTACATTTTCTTCGGTGAAACTGAATCATTTTCTTCATTCATATTCATATACAATTTGGTTTGCAATTTAATAATTAATAATAAATAATTATAGCATTTCACATGTGTATTGAAAAAATTAAGGTCATGCTAAACAACCAATCAAGTGACAATGGCCTGACTGGAAAAGTTGTTGAAAGCGACATTAAATCATATTCACTCACACACTTCACTTCAGGAGTGCAGTAAAGACTTTCTCTCCCTGATTGTGCAAAAATATACCAGAGCTCCAAATCACGCCTTCGTTAGTTTTGGTGAGAGCTGTAGTACCATTATGTTATGGGATCGACTGAATTCTGACCTATTTATCCATTCGTAAAATGAGGTCTCGGGTAGATGATTTTATATAATGTTTTAGTAGTGTGGGCATTCATGAGACACATCCTGTTGTTAAGGCGAACGGGATATGGAGGCAGGGGATTCAAATATCGATCACTGTCTACTGACGGTTTTGAGATACCCATCCACAAGTGGCCCTTATGTTGGTGACCGCGAAACTGCCGCTGTCTCTCCATGTCAGTTTTAAATTCGAATTTGAGTCTCATGAGATCATGATCTCCAGCGAGACTTCACTGATGCTGCTACACGGGTCCTCATTCCCACTGCAGTTGAACACTATTCAGACAGTGAAAATGATTTTCAGTCCAATTACATGTATCAGTCCGTCATTTCTAAGGAGCGCGATTGTGCCTGCCTCTCAGGGCCCGTAAAAGCTGCCAGAGGGGCGCGAATAACCGCACTCCTCGATTCAGATATGAACTGGAAAAAAAAATCGGCACGAGAATCGGCCGATTGGTAACACATCAACTCAGTTTTGGCGACTGCACAAGTTCTGATGAGGTATAGGGCAGTGACCCATTCCTTGCTCTACGCAACAGTCTGTCTGATTGGAAGGCTACAGCAGGAAACGGAAACAGACCAATCATATTTAATGTAGTGTATAGCAACGGTTAAAGCGAATTGCGAAGCACATGTTTGCAGACTCGAGAGCAAAAATCGAAAAAGTTTAGAAACTGTACATGTATTATGGCAGTTCAACTCTCGACATTTATTCGTTGGAATATTGGTGAGTGCATCGGATATAGAAACGAACATGATGAATTGGGCCATGAAATGGTGGTCGAAGGTTGGTGCAAATAGTATGTTATGTATTCGAGGAGTGTTATTTTAAGGAGTGTGATTAGCACTTGCAGTTCTGAGGAGTGCGATGTTTAGCACGCGTGCAATTTTCAAAAATGATGGGCTGATGTATTGGAATGATTCTCAAGTACCATCAAAATTTTAGGGATGCTTTGAGACACCCTATTATTTTGAAATGAAACACCTTGAAATCTGGATTTTGACATGGAAGAGACAGAAGTGTGGCACCCTGATGTCAGAAAAACGTGGAATTGAGACACGCTGTCTTTATATCCAACATGTAACCATCTCTGAATATAGTCCGAGCAGATCGACCTCAACATCCAACACCTCCTGATACACCTCATCTCTTTGGTTCAGTGCCATCAACCTGCTTGCTCCTAATCTGCAACTGGACTGGACTTCATGCCAAAGAAATCTGCTCGGACTATATTCAGAGATGGTTACATGTTGGATATAAAGACAGCGTGTCTCAATTCCACGTTTTTCTGACATCAGGGTGCCACACTTCTGTCTCTTCCATGTCAAAATCCAGATTTCAAGGTGTTTCATTTCAAAATAATAGGGTGTCTCAAAGCATCCCTAAAATTAGGTAAGTTTGCCTTGGCAAAAAATCCTCCATCTAAATAACATCCATTAAAACTAGGTTGAAAATTTCTGAGATGAACTTTGTTCACCTCTGCATTTTACCTGGACAATTGCTGAATGCTACATGGCCAATTGTAATTTCTGTAAAAGATGCCAAGACTCCTCGCGCTCAGTGATAGCTAAAAACAGACCTGATTCAGGTCACAGATCTGGTGAGAAAGGCAGATTCAGGCCAGGCGTTAGTTTATAAATGTGGCTCTCGACTGTGTACACAACTGTAAAAGCTGGTGCTATGAGAGCAGTCATCTACAGCTGGGAGAGAGAGAGAGAGAGACTGAGAGAGCAGCCTGCTGTAAATCTGCAGTACCATCTGGTCACCTAATTCTGCTCCAGATTTTAACTGCCAGACCGGCTGCTCAAGTCAGCTGTCCCACACCACAACATGTACTACCAGCCTGTCTGAATCGGGATTCCATCCTATTCTGCAGGATATCCTGATTTTTGGACTGACCTGCATTCTCGCAATAAAATTTACAAAAAAAAAAGATCACAGGCATACACCCAATTGCCCAGTTAGGCTCACTAAAAAAATGATTGTTTAATATCGTAATTGATTGAGGAGTGAGAATACGGTAAGCGATCCAAATATACGATCATCTTTCTATTTACGATCGACCCCATTTCTTTGGGAGATTTATGATCGGATATTCTAACTGAGTTACAATCACCCACACTTCCGCGATCTAGTGTTTTCGATTGAGCCGATTTTTCTCGCCATTGCTCAGGAACGTACGATCCAATTTTTATGATCAAGCATCCATTTTGGTGCTAAAAAAATCACTTCCGGCGATCAAATATTTGGATCACTTACCATAGTAGAATTGAATAAAATATCTTTTTAAGCCAGGAAATGCAAACCTAGATTTCGGGGGGCGAGACTTGCAGAATGTTGAGGTGATGTATTTTTTAAGGCAGGATCCGTGAAAATAGTCTGCCTATCAGCATCTCCTTGCCCTGCTATTTGACTGGGCCCAAATCTCTCCTATTTGAGAATTGTCTTATTCTGATAGCAATATTACATCCCTGGCCCGAGTGAGAATGACTGAACTACATTTAGATGGGAATTTTATGTAAGTATGTGTTTCTGAATTGGTGTCCATAACCTGTAAGTAATAAATGTACAAATTTTTGTCCGTTTCTTTAGTATACATTGGGAGTCTGAAGTTTGGTGACAATATCTCTCTCATCTGTCTGGCACCTGTGTTAGCCATGACTATAAACCAGCCCCCAGCTTCCTCTCAAATTGGGTATGTCACTGAACTGTGTCAAAAGTTGACAATACACTTGTTGATTCAAAACACATTTTGTAGTACCCTAACACATTTTATTTCGAATGGTGATAAATGTTGACTGATTTATCACTTCCACTGTTCACGGACAGTGGAAATGAGGCTGTGTGTTCAATTTCAGCGAAGTTTCACTGAAGATCATGATCTCATGCGAGACGGAAATTTAAAATTGAAAGCATCTTATTGACGTACATTACCTGATTATGAATAGTGATGTTGATGTATATTCATTGTCATTGTTGTAAATACAGAAGGTAGAGGAGCAGTTGTTCCTGTGGTTACAACAGTTGGGTGACTTTACCATCATCTGGATAACCCCATTGTACTCGAGTATCTCAAAACCGTCGGCAGACAGCAACTGATATATGAATCACCTGCTTCGACGTTCGCCAGTGCTCGTGTATATCCACTGTGCATCATGACAACGGGATATCACTTATGAACCCCACGCTGCTGAAACATAAATATCCATTCCCCTCAGACCTCAATTCCAACTGGATAATGAATGTGTCTGAATTCAGCCTGTGATATATGAGGTATGTAATATAGTTGACATTCATAGTGAAATTGAGAAAATCTCTCGTCAGTGGGCAGGTTTGAATATTTTTAACGAAAAACTTTGTATCGGGGAGAAGTCCAGGGATTTTTCGGGAACAGTTTTGTGTACGACGTTCTCATCGTATCACCGAAGTTAAGCAACAGTGAGTTTGATCAATACTTGGATGAGTGACTATGTGCTGTACTGGCTGGGCTGATCAGTGTCCAGGGTAATAGGAACTGTGAACACTCTCCTGTTCTGACACATGTAGGCATCGCCGTGATATGATGGATGGAAAAATGTTGAAAATGACGTTAAATCCTACTCAATCACTCACTCACTCCCGTATTTGATGTTGTTCTTGTTGCATGTTAAAATTTGATGTTGTTGCTGCTGCACACAAACCTCAGAATCTCCGATGTCGCTTATGGCAATCAATTGTGGAAGCAGCATAACTGTGTAGGAGAATTCATCTCATTCTTATTAGCACTCGATCACCTTTGGTTCTGCAGCAGTTCTATCTGGCAGTGATATTTATTGGCAAAGCGAAAAACCTAGGAACAAGGTAAGCTGCCAGAAACAGTTTGATCATCTGCTCCCAGGTTGCTTTGCAGTTTTGGAAAAGTTCATGATCCGCCATCTATTTACAAACTCGCGGTTGAAAAGACATAAATACGACTCGAGAGGAAATATGTCAGTATATTGGGGACTTGCCACCACGCTAATGTTCACTGAATTTGCTGCATGTTTTGTTTTGAGAAAGAAATATTTTCGTTTCATAATAGCGTCAAGAATTTTGGTGCCCATATCCGTATACCTGTAGCAAAACTTTCCTGGATACATCCCGGGGTATGTGGTAATGGTATTGAGGTGACGGCACATTCCTCCCAAAAAGGTTGAAAAATCTTTCTAAAACTTGAGAATACATGTACATGTAAAAGTATAAGATAGATTAAGATCTTTAATTTCCCTAATAGTTTTATAACAAAAAAAACAAAAACTAAGAAAAAAACCCCCAGATGGTTGGAGATTTCCTTCTGACATCTTGCTGAAAGTTGCTAATAATTAGACCCTTACTGCACCATGGAATTAGAAGGTATCACAGGACAGGAGGTCATTCTTATGCACAGGGTTCATACACCTCCTGGAAAGTCCTTAAAACTTTTGAAATTTAATTGCTAACCTGGAAAGTCCCGGAAAATGCTTAAAAATAAAGGTAAACTCCTGGAAATTCCAGGAAGAACTACACTTTTGTCTTTCTGACAGAAACCGCGATCTGATGCCACGTAAAATTTGCTCCTGAACTTACTCAATTTTCTCATCTTTGTTGTGAGTTATTGTACTACTAAACACTCCTGGAAAATTAAAATTATTGACCTGGAAAACTCCTTGATTTTTGTTTTTCCTGCTGTTAGTGTAAGAGGGAGATAGATACATGTACAGTACGTCCAAGAATTAAACTGGTCAATGCTCGCGAAACGTTGGGTTCATCTTTCGCGAAACATTCGCGAAACGTTCGCGATAGCATGTGCGAAAGGTTGATAATAACTTACGATGATTTCATATTTATTTCAAAGCTTTCGCGAAAGGTATACCTTTCGCGAAAGATATGTCACGATCGTAACTGACGTAAAGCGATCCGTATTTGACAAGACAAGATGACAACAAATCACATGAATTTGAAATGCGGGAGTGTTGGGTCTTTTTATGCGGGTTATGTTTTAGGACCACTATTCTCGATTTCACCCAGCAAGAATTTCCTGCAACAAAATTGAGTTTCAGGAACGAAATAGGCAGAAAATACAGTCTACGAACGGAGCAAAAGAAAATCTCCACTCGTCGTTGTTGTTGTAGGCCATGTGTGTATGGAATACGGCACAGCTAAAAGTTTTGTGCCTTTACTTCCCTAGTTTTAGTGAACGCTTCCAATTCGATTCGTCGGGAACCATGCAATGCATTTCTTTATGCTAGAAAGTATGGGTTTGCGATTAATACGAACGGGTCACGGGGTGGAAGTTTCCAAACGACCACGAGGGATGACAGCTACAACGCCCGACAGAACTGCGCAGCAGAGAGACGTGTGCCAGCAGTCAGCTACATCCCGTACCGTTTCGTTTCAACACGAAATAAAAGGTGAAATGTCCAACTATACCAAGGATTGAAAATACATCAAAACCAAACGTACAAATTGTCTGAATAAAGAAGTTTCACGTGTGCATGACGAGAGCTGCAATCAATCATGATCGGGTTGTCTAGAGCATTGACTGGTCTACGGTTGAGCTTGGTATTTATTATGGCCATCTTGAATTTACAGCCGTTTGGTTTCCTTGCATGTACAACGTTTTCGGAAATTGCAAATTTAATTCTCGTAGGATACATTTTCTGCAATAAAATGCAATTGAAGGAAAATTTAACACTTTCATTTCAAATTGTGTCGGGGGAATTTCAAATTCAAGTCTTAGAAAAAAAAAAAAAAAATGCCTAAACCACTTTTTATTAATCACACCAATTTTCCTCTAGAATTATATCATATCTCGTTGATTTGAATCATTATCTTGAAACAAAATGCCGCTGCCACTGCAATATAAATGCATCCTGTTAAAGATGAAAACTTTAAAATAATGAGTGTTTATTCTTCATGTGATGAAAACTTTTTTAAAAATGAGTTTTTTAATTCATGGGATGAAAACTTTCAAAAAATGACTTTTTGCAGACATTCGGGCGTGCTGAAAGAACTGAGTTAGTTCTGTTGAATTTGGAAACTGAGTAGATGATTTTTTTTTGTCAAGAATAACCCCTGTTCCGCCAATGAAGCAATAACATTTTTTTTAATGTCTGCTCAGAGTTGTTTCCCCTCTTCATAGCAACTGGACACGCCTCTTATGAACGGCTGGCTGACGCCATGTTTCAGATCGGGCTTCATGCACTGCGATGAGTTCATTTGGATGTGAAAGATTTCAGTTACAAAAACAAGCCATACAGCACAATGAACTCAAATAAGGGACAGATTATGCGACTTTTTGACGAGATGAATACGGTGATACAGCTCCCGATTTTACGATCTCGATTTTGGGTGAATAACGGTTTGCTCATGGACTGACGAAGAAAACCGGTAGGCCTACGTCGTCGTGATTTTATAGTTGCAATTCATTCGCAAAATAAGGTATATGGACCTAATTAATGCCATTAAAAACAAAACACACGAGCAAATGAAAAATAAATAGTTGACAGACAAGAATATAAACATTTTACGACATGTACTTCCTCAAACATCGTTCGCGTATTCCTTTCGCGAAAGGTTCAATTCTGACATTTTCTCGCGAAAGGTATGGCGAGAGGTACTGGCGAATCGTTTGCGAAACGTTCGCGAACGGTTCGCGACATTTTTCGGCTATCCTTCGCGAATTTGACCAGTTTAATTCTTGGATGTACTGTAGCTAGTGTATTGTATGACAAGGGGCCATTTCTACATAATCTACAGCCATGATCAGATCTTTGGATAATATTGAATTTGAATTAGAAGTTCTACCTCTAATACATGCAGATGAATAATATAAGGAGATTAAGGCTTTCAATGAGGCCTAGCATTATCCCTACTCCAGTTTAAGGTGTGGATGTGTACATGTAGTAATGGTATATGTCCATGGATGTGGAGAGAGAGAGTATAGGCTGGGAACAGAACAGCTGTCTAGTGGCCAGTCCTATATTTACCTAAATCTCCCTTCAATTCATGGTTACATGTAAGATGTGGGCAGGCTGCCCCACTCTGTCAATAACAGTTGCATGCCTTCATGGCTGCAGTAGGCCAGCGATAGTAAATGTTTGATTTACGATATTGTCTATTCAATAGAATGATACAGTAAACCCTCTAATTTTTCAATCATCACGTTGGGCACACCGGTTCTCATCAGATCACCGAAGTTAAGCAACGTTGAGCTCGGTCAATACGTGGATGGGTGACCGGGTGCGGTACTGGCTGGGATTATCAGTGTCCAGGATAATAGGAACTGTGAAATCTCTCGTGTTCTGGCACATGTAGACATCAATCCCTCCCCCACACATTTTGCCAACAAAATTCAGTCATTTTGTTCTAATAAAATTTGATAAAATAATGAGCCGATGGATTACTGTATCTGTAGGATTTCTGACCATTTGAATAACTTCCTGTCATTAATAAATCTGATCCCTCTCCTTCCCTCCGCCAGATTTTATGGTGAGCAATTCCACTCCTTGGATTGCATTATTAGAGAATTTACCGTAAAGTAAGTTTTTTCAAGTGAAAATTTGCTGTCATCAAATTTTATTTTCAACAGTTTTGCACTTTTAATAGCATTGTCTTCTGGACATTTCCTGTGTACATGTATGTTGCAAAGAAATCCGTGAATTTCGTTCATTCGATATATTGGCAGGCCAAAGTGACCAACCTCTGCTGTTGCTGACCAAATGAATGCAGGGCTTGCGTTTTCACGGGAATCCGGGAATCCGATTCCCGTCAGCACTCCCGCAAAATAATTTACGGGAATCCAACAGATTCCCATAAAATTTCAGCAATCTGTATACAGTGATAATATTGGATTCCCGTGGATTCCGGCAGAGTTAGACTGAATTCCTGTAAATACTGACGAAAAAGTAATTCCTGGAATGAATCACTTCCAAATTGCATGTTACATAGTCTCTCATGTTTCTGAAATCTGCGAGAACTGTTGATCTCTGTCCTCGATGTTGTTTTGAGTACTAATTAATGCGAGACTGATATTTGCAGTTTTCAGGACAGTGTAAGCTCTTCTGAAGAAAAAGTTGGACGAGAGAGAGTGATCGCGGAAAAAAGTGTCATTCATGTATATTTTAGTTCTTTGGCAAAGATTGGCAATTAGTGAAATGTTGATGTGATAATGTGACTGAAGCCATTGTGCAGAACTTGCAATATGTCCTTTCGTTCGTTCGTGAAACAAATTGGAAGACAGTCCAGCCAATGACGGAGTTCCTTCCTGTAATAGTTCAGGCAAATGATGATCTTGTATTGGCTCAAATCAATACACATATAGATAGTGTACTTGTTTTATAAGAGCTTTTTTTGAGAAATCTATTACGCATGTGACTGTCGTGGTAAAACCTCGATTTCAATCAGTCTTATCAAATAATGATCAGCCTAAAATATATTGATACATACAATTTTTTTTCGGTCTGAAAATATATTATGGTATTTACATAGGTTCTTTTGTGATGCGCATACTTCCCGCCATTCAGTTTGTTTGATGAATCCTATAAACGTGCTGTTCCAGTTGATTTGATCAGTTCCAGTATGGCAGCAGTTCTCAATCTCTCGGGACTGTAAAATTTGTTAATCACACTCCTAGATTTTTTACAGCAAGAGTGATCACTGTATTGTGAGAGAGATTCTCTTGTTTTTGAGGAGAGTGATCAATAACTCTCCAGGGGGAAAAGTTAGGAGAGTGATGGTCATGGAGAGTGATCACTGTATTGTGGGAGTGATTCTCTTGTTTTTGAGGAGAGTGATCAATAACTCTCCAGGGGGAAAAGTTAGGAGAGTGATGGTCATGGAGATTGACCACTCTCCTTAAAGAGGTAGTAGCTTGATTTTTATTATTCGGGCAAACTGAACATCATTATGACCTGCAACATTTTCCAAAGAATTTTCAAGTCTCGAAGTCTTGAATTTCGTATGAGGACGAATGTTGTTAGATTCTTCAATTCAGCCTAGTGAACAAAATGGAAATGGGAAATGACTGAGATGACGTTGAATAATGTGACATTGTTTCCAGGACGTCACGTTTGAAGTCATCACAGCAGTCATTCGTTTTTGAGGCGAGCGATCGCTCGCGCGCACCATCGCTCGCCTAATTTCATTTCAAGGCGCGCGATTGATCGCGCACCTAGAGAAGTCCTGCTCCCCAAATCCCAATGCGTATTTTTTTGAAAATACAAGTCGATAATTCATCACGCATTCACGAAACGAAAATAGGAACTCTTCTGTGTTCGGCGGTACATTCCTGGACTTTTTGGGGAAATACAAAATCGCAATTCTAGCAGCGAAGTGGGAGAGTCCGATCGTCCCTTTGATGTGATGTTTGAAGTAGATGTTGAATATATCGCCAACGACTATTCAAATATATTGTTTTCGAAAGCGCTAATATATATTTATAAATATATCAGTCTGTTCGATAAAACCTAGCGGCGAAATCATACCTGAACCAGAAAGATTATTCCGTAGTAAGATCCGAGTAAATTTTTGTATTACCCGCTGGTGGTAGCAGGCGCCATGTTTTGATTTGCGTGCGTTGCAATGAACTTTCAATACACTATTTGAAACAAACGTCACGATCAAAAGATTATTTTTTAGGTATTCACTTTGCACAAGTTTTGATTTAATCAGTGTAGACAAGGGGGCACATGTCTCTTGTATATAACTTCAGATAATTGCAATTGGGATCTCAATGAATTTTTAAAATAAAACGTTAAATGAGGACAAAAATGTAAGGGAGAATTTGCAGATTTATTTGCTGGAAATGGCTCAGAATGCATCTCCAGCAATCTAGGACCTCTGAGCTTCCAGGGCCTAGGCGGCCCCTGGACCCCGGCCTGAAGTCCTAGGACAGTAATTTCAGGAGTGCGATCACTCGCCTCACTCATTTTAGGAGTGTGATTTATAGCACTCCTCTGATTTACAGAAACGAAAGACTGTCACAGTACGATAAAAGTTCTATGACGTTGCAAAGCGTCATGCTCAGAATGGCGATGCATGTTTTGCGACGTCATCTCAGGCATTGGAGCCAAGTGCATGTGCTGTCATGTTTTTCAGAGAATGTCAGAAATGTGATTTCAGTGCCTGTGATTTTAAAAATTGAGGTCGCAGAAAAACATCCCGCCTAGCTGATCTCGACTAGTAAATAACTTCTATCAAAATATATACGTTATTTGCTGAATATTATCTAAATGCCGCTACTACGGTACCTCTTTAACAGTCTACATGTAGATTTCCTCTGTTCAGAGATCAGTATATTGAAAGCAAACTCAAGTACAGTACTTTTGAGCCTGGCCTGTTGAGCTTGTTCTTTATGTGAATGATACAAAAGGCGTAGAGAACAAAGAAGATTGCGTGTAGCCGCAGTATGCTCCCATATCTGGACGGATATAGCTAGACTGGTGTTTGGCCCTTTATCTCGGGGCCCAGCTATACAATTGGCGGACTGAGCAATGGCCCGCGGCCAGTCGGCCGAGAAGGAATTGATTGAATGTTTAGTTATTGACTCGCGCAGGAATTAGAACTCTGCTGCATTGTCGCGCTGGAGAAATTAGCCCTGGATCTATGGTCAGGATTTTATTGAATTGCTCCCGCCTGGCTGGCGGTTAATACATAATAATTACTCTAGCCTTGGTCTGACATGGGTACCGGTACATGTATATATGGTCTGTTGTTGGACCACTGATCGACAGCAGGATCGAGATCTAAACCTGCTAATAGAATCAACATTAAAACTTGCTGAGGCGGTGTTTGTGGATATTTACTCCATGTATGGTATTTTCCACGACATTGCTGATTGCTGAGGCTAATTGGGGCCTCACATGAACGATAACCGGCCTCGGCAAAAAACCTTTTTGCTCCAAAATGACCTGCTATTTAGTGAAGTTCTATTTGCCTTGGCATTGCTGATTGGCTCAGCTAAAGTGACTGTTGTAATACTATAAAGATGTCATTGCGTATTGCTTCAGCTGTAAAGCTGGTAGATGGCATTGCCCATTGCCTCAGTTATGTCACTTGAAAAACCGGGAGGTGGCATTGCTGATTGCCTCAGCTAAAGTGACCATTGTAAAACTTGGAGATGGGATTGCTTGTTCTCTCAGTTAAGTGACTGCGGATTATAAGAATTGGGAGATATGGGCTGGTCAGAGTTCAGAGGGGATTTTTTTGTTCTTTTTGTTTTTGTAGGGGCGGTGGGGAGGGGGGGGGGGGTGGAGGATAGGGGTGGTTGGATAGGTCCCCTTGGGTGGGCTATTATGATGAAGTTGTAAACCAATTCTCCTAGAGGTTCTCCAACCAAAGGATTGGTTACAGGTTACAATAGTTAACCTGTTGTTAGCCTGTGCATGTAAAAGGTAACCTGTTGAAGATACAAGTCTGGTTTTAGCAGTAAACCAGTTTCTAGGGTACTTGATGTGCTTGCATATTTACAATGGACTCGAAAGTCAGATGTTCCTGTAGCTTGGGGGCAACCACTTTTTGTGTGGGGCAGTCTGGCCGGGCAACTGAATCTATACAAGGAAGAGGTGGTGTGGGACAACCTGACACTCTGGTAGAGCAACTTTTGTCGTTATTGATGTCAATGGCTTCGTAAATAGAGACAAAATCTGTGAGTAACCTGACATACATGTAGTGAACGGATAACATCTACATTCCCCCTTTACAAGGTCCATCCCTCCATCCAAGTTGACGGGACGATAAAGTGATCCTGGATTTCATTACGTTCTTCAGGGACGAGATTGACTGGAAAAAATGGCAAGCGCTCTCTCTCGGCTGAGAGGGAAATATTGACTAGTGGAAGTGCAAACGTGTCGGGCACAATGGCGATGTAATTTGAGGTGGAGACATGACAGGGGAAATATAAACAGAAGCATACAAGGATAATCGTGGTCGGAGTGTGGGGAGAGGAGCGGATCAATACAGACTTGATGTGGAGAATGAAGCGTAAATCTCCGCTAACACGTTATCTCTAATTAGTCACTTTATTCAAGGATGTACTGTTTATATTAGACAAGCACATGTAAATTACAGATAGAATCGAGAGAAATAAACGTGTTGAGTAGACCTAATTACTATGGTTACGTGTTTACGTGATAACCATGTTCGCATGCACATTTCTACAATATAAATGTTATTGATAAGAAAGGTATACATTATAGGTTGCCGATTTAAGGTTGTGTCCCATGCAGGTTGAGGTATGAAGTCGTCGTCAAAGGCTGTAAATGAGGTCTGTTTGCAAGGATCAAAATTATTTGAAAATTTAACATGGCAAAGATAGGAGAAACAGGGATGTAGACTGTCGACTGCAAAAAATTTGGTATTTGGACAGGCAGTTTTAAAATCATGATTCACACCCTGCTGTCCACCTGTCCCTGACAGGTACTTTCTGCATGGGAAAGGTAGAAAAATTTGTTACCTGTCGCAAGTGACGGGGGTCGAAATAGTTCAGAATTTCTACCTGTCCCAGGCGACAGGTAACTTTTTTTTCTACCTGTCTCCTACCAGATCAACCTGTGCAATAATACCAATCAATCATTATCATCTGAATCGGAGTAGCTATCAGCTATGTAGATTATGAAATTTCTTGCCTGCTTATCACTGTTATAATGATTCTCCAAAGATACAAATGTTTCACTGTCTGACATCCTCTAAAATTTACAGTTTGTAGTTCATTCAAGCGGGGGAAATCTGAGAATGGGCACTCATTTTTGGCAATGTAGAAAGCAGTAGTAAACAGCTTCTTCATATGTTCTATTTTAGCCTTTTCCATTCTCATAACTGCTTTTACTAAAGGCTGTTCTGAGCGTTTCTTCACGGAGTTCAAAAAGGCTGTGTAACAGTATCTATGGTCTACACTTTGTTCATGGGACCGCACGTTTTCTAATCTAAGTGATTCACAACCAACAACAAATTTGTTGCTCTCACTGTCTGATTTAAACTGTCTGCAGTACGAGCACCACATTCGGCCTTTATCTTTGTCAGAATTAAGCCACGGGCGCCCGCCCTTCCAGTTTTCCCCAAATTTAAACACGCATTACTTGCGCTTGCTGCTAGTATGACGATCTGCATTTCCACTGCCGTGACCGGTACTACTGTCTGTAGGCTGATCGACATCGGAACGATTTTCGACCAGAGAACTCGCCCCAGCAGTCGCACTGCCTTGTTGCTCATCTCGCTGACTGTCACTCAAGCTCCTTTTCAAATAGCGCTCCATTAATTTGGCGTCGGTGACAGCGGAAACAGTTTGACAGGAACGCATAAACTGGTCACGTGCTACAACATATTGCCATAGAACGTCATCATTAGTGTCTGTCATTCTCCAACGGTCGACTATTCGCAGATGGTCGTGATGATCTCCCATGATACGGGCTTTTAATACCAAACTACCAGAGTTTGGAGAGCCGTACGTTCTGAATAGTGGAATGGGATGGCGTAAACACCTTGTCGTCGGGCAAAAACAAATGAAAACTATACCGGTTAGGAAATTTTTCTTTTGATTGAAACTGAGTTCAGGTTATTCCACAAAATATATGAAGGGTGGGTATGAATTTTGCACCTGTCGCTCACGACAGCCAGATTATTTTTCTACCTGTCAGCTGGAAAATCTGACTGTCCGCGACAGGTAGACACCCGACTATTTCGACGCCTGAAGTGACAGAAAGGTTTTCATTCTTACCTGTCGCTCAAGACAGGTAATTGTTTTGAAACATCTCGACCCCTGGTTTGGGCAACAGAGCATAACCCTGCTACAATACTTGGCCAGTGATTGTTATTATTTCTTTGAAAACAGCAGGTGAGATTCAACTTCATACAACTCCCGCTTTGTGATTTCACAACCAAGGGGAGTGACTGTGATTTAATATATTACAGAGCTATATATTTTGCTCGTCACAACTCGGTATATTCATCCCAAATTCGGTATAGTTCCACAATATAGAATAAAAATTGAATCAGTTTGATGTAATGATGCAAGAAGATGTTTACATTCGGGAATTTCACAATTGCTTTCAAGAAGACCTGAAGTGACGTCACAAAAGGTGTCACTGATGGTGACATCACATTATGACATTAAGAAACCAGGACGTTCAGAATGCAGTGACAAAGCACTGACGTGCATATTCGACTGCTCTGCAACTTGTGCAAATGGTCAGTTTGTATACTGGGGAGCCACCTTAAAAACTCTTCATAGCTAGAGTAGACTTAGTTTTAATTCTGCTAGTAAAGCCCTTACATTCTTGGTTCGCTTGTCGTATGTCATTCTCTCGTTGTTTTCGTGGGCTACATGAAGGGCTCATCCCCCAACAGCTTACCTGCAGGAGATGAAAGGACGGGAAATCTAGGTAAAGCCGAGGCATCAGATCTGGTCGGCAGGCAGAGATTTGTGCCGACTTATCTGTCATTCTGACCAGTGTCCAGGATTGGGATGGGACTAAAGTAAAAATGTCTGACCCAGTCACCCTCAGCGTGATCTTTAGCCTGGCATGGATGAAAATGCTGGCCATGTCACACATATTGCATAATTTTGTCAGCTACAAAAATAGATTTAGACTGAAAGTACTGTAAGAGTTTGATATCAACAGATAGAATTCATACATCCAGGGCTGATTACCCTAATTCGGGTGCACACTCTATTTGGCTCGTCAAAGGTTTTTCAGGCACGGAATCACACCCAATTTGGTGAAAACGCTAATTCTGGCAAAAGAGGTACAGGTTTTCAATGTGAGACGATGAATGTCCATGAGCATACATGTTACTGAACATTGAGTCACCATGCTTCAAAAAATATATATGTATATGTATTATTTTTTGTAAAAAAAATTTTCTTGTTGCTGTCTAATTTGGGCATATCCTACATGTAATTTGTGCACAGTGTTTAATGTTGTAACAGGGGGGTAATCTAAAGCGCTGGTACGGCGACCGATGCCAGCTCTTATATTTGAATTGCCTGACCAAACATTTTTTCTCTCAAGATTTTACCGATTTCTCTCGCGTTGAATTTTCCAAGATTTTGCTGTCCAAATAATAAACAGTCTGAACCTTGAAGAAACTTGACGATTGGTGAGATTTTCATCCAATTGTCTGCTGGATTTCTTTTTGAAAATTTGAATTGACCAATCAAATGGATTGTAAGGTATCCCATGATGCAATTTTTTTTACTATAAAACTCCAGGGTCTGAAGTAAACATATTCAAAATGACCAGTCATATTGTAAAGTATCCCATGATGCAATTTTTTTTACTATAAAACTCCAGGGTCTGAAGTAAACATATTCAAAATGACCAGTCATTTCTCAGAATATGATCAGACATAAAGCTTCAACATTTATGCAGACTGCAGGATGAGCGCTTTTGATCAGACAAAGGCCGAATCTGACTGCTATTTCAGACCGTGAAATTCAATTTGCCAATGGGCAGGTGAATCATGGATGTTCCGTTCAAACTAGACATGTACATTCATGTAATTTATTGTATGATATATGTGTACTGCTCTGCGGTGGCCTTGTGGTAGAGCGCTTGCCTTGCGACAGGTCCCAGGTTCTGTCACGGGCGGAGTCATACCAAAGATTAGAAGAAATGTATCTTCCTCACTTAGTGCTCAGCAGGAAAGGATAGATCAAGGACGGGTTGGCCCGGTGTCGGGATAATCTGACTGGGTCGTCATTTTATGGATGAAAAATTGTTGAAAGCATCTTACACATGTACATATTTATTTCCTTTCCATCCATTTGTCATAGATTTTGGGAACTCAAAATATATACATACATGTATGCTCCATGTACATGAATTATCCCTGAGGGATCAATAATTTCTGTAACATTACTATTCATATATAGAACTACTGTACAAGAAATAACATGGAATTAAAATCCAATTGATCCAAATCTTCACGGGTATATTTATTCGAAGACGAATACGGTATTAAATACATGTATACAAGTGAATACCCTTGTTCAAGTAAAATTGAGTTTGGGCAAATTAGAGTGGGGAGGTTAACACTGGAGCTAATCTCCCAACGATGGCTGCTTAAACGAGGGTTAATGAGGCAGCTTAATACAGTCTAATGGATCGATGGCCACACCGTGTTTGACAAACTTCACACGGCACAAGTGGAGTGCTCCTCCGGGTTAATACACCGTCTAGTCGTCACCCTATTTATGTGCCTCTCCGGGGACGTATCATCAAGATGGCCTGTCTGACAGAATCACTTTGACCGGCCAGAAAAGGGCGAAAATGTTTGGCCGAATTTGGCGGGGGTAATTTCCTGACCGTCTCGAGGGCATTAACGGTTAGGCCACATCGACTGAATAAGGATCCTTAACTGTTTCCAAATCTAATTTGTACAAATCCACTTTATTGTGGGAAGGCTCCGCCGGCGAACACCGCCAAGACAGACTGACTATAACTGGGTTGGAGATCATTGGTTCCGAAATGATATATGGCAGATGGTGACGGGCGCATGAAAGCCCTTATTTATTGGATGTGCGGATTAGTAAAGGAGGCGAGTGTAGAGCAGGTAGCTCTATAGTTCAGTGCAGCTCTCCAGCCTGACCTGAGGACCCACCTTCAATATTGGCTCAGTGAAACTGAACAGACACCTAACACGGCCCATAATGCGTCGGGGAAATCGAGTTTGTGAATTTCCGCGGGAGAGACTTCTCCCGGAAGTGGCTCCCATTACTCGGGTGTTTGGTCGGATAACGGTCTCGTCATTCTCTATAACTCATAGGGTAACGTGATCTAGTGCCAGAATGCTAAATGTATAACCAAGAAATGCCATATAACCACATTTGACGGATGATTCTCTCTTCTTTTTTTTGCAGTATCATTCCTACATGCACATCAATTTTGTCGGTGGATTTTTTTTTTGTCGAGCTATCAGTTGATGATGGGTAATAAAAAGAAGCTTGACATTGATTTTGATGGGTATTTTATCACATTGCACTTTTGTTTTTATGCTCGACCAGTTTGTATGTAAATTAATCGCTCTCTTTCATCAAAGTGGATTCCACTGAAAACAACTCACAATGAACATGTACTGGAATATATTTTATAGGAATCTCAGATTGTAAGCTATTTACGAGTTACCAAAAGCACATTTTTATGCCTCCAAAATTAAACAGGTTAGGGCAATCCCGCTCTCTAAAATGGAGGTAATAAAGGTTCTTCTTGCTCAATAACTTTTGATTCCTTCTTAACCAATGCTTTAAATCTTCAGGCATATTAGTTTATCTATTGTTTCGTGTCCAAGAATGAATTTGCCGTTTTAAGAACCAGTCAATGTTTAAATAGTGAGAAAGATGTTCGGCCTATTATTATGCGTATTAGATAGATGACAATTTATTACGATTACTACAATTTGATGCGAATATATATGTCTGTGTGCGCCTCAAGAGGATTTTGCTGAATTCGTTAAATGTGAACTGATTTATTGAGCAAAAACGACCTTTTTTACCTCCATTTTAGAGAGCGGGATCGCCCTAACCTGTTAAACAGCAGCGGTTACTCAGGGGGGGATAATAAACTTTTTGAATAAAGGTATTGACAGAGTAACCAGGTGTATTACACATGTGGGATACAGAGTACAGGTGTATATAGTACTTCTCCAGTCTGAGTGGCAGGAACAGGTGGGCTAGTTGATCATGTAGTTAACTTAACAGACTGCATAATGATACCTTCCTTATCTAGCCTAAACTGGGCCAGTCTGCTTCTCTTCTTTTTATGAATGAAAACTGCAATCTGGTTTTGTTTAGGACTTACAACTTGTACTCCATGAGAAGTATAGTCTGTCTGCAAGCTGTACTTCGTGTCAACATCAGGGATCTCTGTCTGCCTCCCCCCCCCCCCAACACACACACACTTGTCAGTTCTCTTGACCTGCAGTCTTTCCACAGTTAACAGATCAAGCAAAGCTTACTGAGCTTTGTCTGTACAGTAACTGCTGGTCTCCCAGAAGCTGGCCTGGGTAAACCCACTCATTTGTATACATGTAACCTCACTACCATAAATATTCCAATTATGCGCATGGGTTCCTTCAATGCATTTTGCTGAGGAGCAATAGGAACATGATAATAAGCTTTCTAGCACTGTAATATCACTTGTCTTTATTGCACCATGTAAGCGTCCTGTCTCTGTCTTGTGCTATCATTGGATTCATAGGGACGCCAAATCTGTTCACTGGGGCTCCTGATGTTAGAGGGGCATGGGGCCTGATAGCCAGGGTAATGTGTTCCTGTTTGATGACTGTATGTTATAAGCACAGAGGCTCATTACCATTGTTAATTCGTTAATTATGTTGATTGCGGGGGTGGGGCGGTGCGGTTTGAAGTTGTGAAGAGGAGTAGAGTGAACCATGCTCTTAAAACTCGGGATTTTTACCCATTTTCTTGAAAATAAAATTAACTTCATCTCAACCAGCCCCTGTGGTTATAAGGTAGTGAGATCAGAAGAAGTTTTAAGGTAGGAGTCTATATAGATGTAGCCTATATGTTCATGGCTGAGAGCCAGGAGGCGCAAGGTAACGAACAGCTGGACCCAGTTTATGCTAATGAAAAACACAGCCTTCCCATCTTGTAGGAGCTGCTGACTGATGCCTGGCTCTAGTAGCTAGGATTTCTCCTTC
Source organism: Hanleya hanleyi (assembly GCA_036873755.1). Taxonomy (NCBI): domain Eukaryota; kingdom Metazoa; phylum Mollusca; class Polyplacophora; order Lepidopleurida; family Hanleyidae; genus Hanleya; species Hanleya hanleyi. The sequence goes on along the minus strand of JAVTVY010016067.1, from coordinate 14,649 downwards.
TTTGACCCAGAGTGGGGCCCTCCCAGGGTGTTTTGGTGGTTCAAAATGCACTACATTTACATGTGTTATTAGGTGGATATTACATGCGAAAGGTATAATTTTGGACACACAATAAACTCTTCTTTGATGAATTTGTGTGTACAGATAACAACTTTTATTTGCTGGTAGTGATTGACCATACCCATCTAACATTGAGCATAAAATAAGATCACTGCCTTTTAAAACCAGAAACTATTTTCCATACATGTATCATTGTATGATCTATATGGGGCATACTGAAAGATACCTGGACATATACTTGTAAAGACACACCTCATTTTAACCCAGTTCATGCAGTGCAGAGGAGAGATTGACATAGCAATGCGTTTCCGCAGCTCCGTTTTAAGATTTTTCAGCATATTTTCTATGGCGACATGAACAACAGTTCTGTTATTTTTTGGGGCTATGTGAGATTTTGTTTTATTTCCTCATACACACAAACAAATTTACTTGAAACACAATAAAATTGGCAAATGAAATTTCATGGTCTGAGCCCGGCTTTACAGCAGGATCAAATGAAAAAAAAAGAAAAAATAAATAAAAAAAAGAGAAGAGATTTGTATCACAGCTGAGAGAGAGAGAGAGTGAGGGAGTTCTCTATGTGTTCTGTTAAGTCCTGGAATTTTGCTTCCCAGAGAGGAAGTGCGCTTCTTAGTTCCAATAGTGGAAGTTTGCTTCCCAGTTCCCAGAGCAGAAGCTTGCTTCCTGGTTCCCAGAGTGGAAGTTTGCTTCCCAGTTGCCTGGGTGGAAGTTTATTTCCTAGTTCCCAGAGTGGAAGATTGCTTCCTAGTTCCCAGAGTGGAAGCTTGCTTCCCAGTTCCCAGAGTGAAAGCTTGCTTCCCAGTTCCCAGAGTGAAAGCTTGCTTCCTAGTTCCCAGAGTGGAAGTTTGCTTCCCAGCTGCCAGAGTAGAAGTTTGCTGCCCAGTTCCCAGGGCACAAGGTTACTTCCTAGTTCCTAGAGTGGAAGTTTGCTTCCTAGTTTCCAGCGTGGAAGCTTGCTTCCCAGTTCCCAGGGCGGAAGTTTACTCCCTAGTTCCCAGGCCAGAGTGGAAGCTTGCTTCCTAGTTCCCAGAGTTGAAGTTTGCTTCCCAGTTGCCAGAGTAGAAGTTTGCTTCCCAGTTCCCAGAGTGGAAGTTTGCTTCCCAGTTCCCAGAGTGGAAGATTGCTTCCCAGTTCCCAGAGTGGAAGCTTGCTTCCTAGTTCCCAGAGTTGAAGCTTGCTTCCTAGTTCCCAGAGTGGAAGTTTGCTTCCTAGTTCCCAGAGTGGAAGTTTGCTTCCTAGTTCCCAGAGTGGAAGCTTGCTTCCTAGTTCCAAAAGTAGAAGTTTGCTTCCCAGTTCCCAGGGCGGAAGTTTACTTTCTAGTTCCCAGAGTGGAAGGTTGCTTCCTAGTTCCCAAATTGGAAGTTTGCTTCCTAGTTGCCGGAGTGAAAGATTTCATCCGAGAGTGGAAGTTTGTACAAGCTAGGTAGTAGCCTTTTGAGTTGAAAGGAAACTATAAAAGTCAGGGGTTGAAATGTTCACCAAATACTTACAGGACGTTTGTTGAGAATTGTCCGGCACATAATAAAAATACATGTCAACTGACTGAAAAACTGCAAAACAGTGCCAATTTTCTGGCCAGACATGTCCTGCAAATAGTTCTACCAGTGAAAGTTATAAGAGAAAATACATGTACACATGTAGAACAAATATGTGTGAAGAAAGAACTTGGAATTAAATATGTAACATGTATCAGGTTTGCTTTTCTACTTTAACCCTACCTGGCCTGGAGGGGGGGGGGGGCCCATTATGGCCCCCCTACCAAACTTTCTGCACTATCTCCGGAACGACGAAAAATGGAGTGCTGAAACTCCGGGACTTTATAGTTTCTCATATTGGGGTCATTTTGAGCCCATTTGCATAACCCCCTGAGCAGAGGATCATGGGTAAATTCTAGATGGCGGCCACATGGGGTACCACAAAAGTGATGTTTTTATCATATTTATTCAAAATTTCTGCTTTTCCACGATGAAAATGGGGCAAAAACTATTTTATTTCACATCACATTAATATTTACTAATTTATCATGCAGTTTTTGCGGAGAAATTGCAAAACTGAAAAAAATTCAGAAAATTCGACCAAAAAATGCTGTTTTTGAAAATGACGTCACTGTCATCAAAGCGGCCATCTTGGATTTTTTCACATTTTATGGTAGAGTTTGACTCAGGGGTATAGTGTGGTAAGTTTCAGCCCCCTAGCTCAAGGGATAAGTAAAAGCCCAGGCCAGATAGGGTTAAACTTGCAGAACATTTGACCAATTGTCCAGGATGAATAAAGTTTACAGAATTTATTCCGAAATTTTTGATATTTCTTAACTCTTTCCCCCATATAAGCGGGTTTTGACGCATGTTCGCCTAACCCATGAAGACGCATTTTGACGGATGTTCGCTAAACCCATGAAGACGCATTTTGACGTGTCACTGAGTTCCCATGTTATGGATTACTTTGCAATTTTTTCGCGTTTACTTTGAGTGAAACATTATTAAAACTATACATTTTCAGAAAGCCAAAATTTAAATAAATCTGACTAGTATACGGTTGGTTTGTTTTGTAATACGGGTAAAATGAAATCAGGAGAGGAAGAAAAATAATTGACGGAAAATGCTCGATTCAACACCAAATGAGTTTGGTATGATCTAAGATAAACGTTCGAGAAATAGTAAAATCTGCTTCCATATTCCTGAAAATTTCACGTAACGCGAGCATAAACTACCAAAGTATCTAACCTTGATGACTAGCTCGTCAAATCTGCCCATCTGAGTTTATTATAAACATTTCCCGGGACCTGTTGATCTCCCGTTTTAAAATTTATCCGCCATTCTTTGGCCCCGCTGTGTTTCGTGGCGGTTTCGTGGGCCCCTGGCCATGGCGACCACGCGCAAAAAACCGACTGCACCAATCACGCGGGAGCCTGAGAAAAGGTCGCTCAACCATAGGCCAATGAGTGATGCTGTTTTACTTCACCTTGTTACCAGCCTTCGTTCTCCTTCAAGGAAGTATATGGGACTTTTTCAGTTATAGCTCGTTCTATACCTGCCATCTCATGATGTAACTGCGAAATCCCGAATGTACGGAAAATAAGCTTTACAATGGTATGCGATAATACAGGAATTGCAGCAGAACAACAACAACAGAACGCTGCAAAACGCAGCTAAAATGCGACAATTTCTTCGCTTTTTTCGTGATTTCCAACAGATGGAAAGCAAACACAAAACATTTTTTCGCAAGATTACTTATTTTTAGATTAAATGTTGCTGATATTGATATAAAACGTGAACAAATTACGTAGAATGGGCCTGTGGGAGACCATTGGTAAATATTTTTCCACATGACATGGGGCATAAAACGGGATATTTTACATCGCTGGAAACGTGTGAAAATTGAAATCAGTCCATGGGTTAAAGAGCTACGCCATTACAAATCTGTTATGGGTCAGAGAGAGAAAATTCCCCACAAGTCTATGGGGGAAAGAGTTAAGTTGAAATTTGATTGAGAAAATTTTACATGTGTGAACGTTGGTTGCCATGGTCAAATTTCTGGTCAGAGTTAGGTATAATTTCCAAGAGGGTGGATTGTATATGTTGATATATACAAGTTCTTCTGTCTTTGTTGTTTTCACCCCTTCGGAGCCTCGGTTGTCAGCTTCACACCATCTATCTTGTACTTGTAGCTGAGGTTTGATATGCTGTGCTATGTTGTTTTTTTTTCACCCTGGCCACGCAGCAGTCTGTTTTTGGTTAAGTTTGTCAGGAAGCTGATGTGGGCCAGATCTGACTGGCTCAGGTGCAGGCCTGGCTGTCAGGGAGCCAGCCTTGTGGCTTTCAGGGAGCCAGCCTTCCTGCACCTGGGCCAACTGGGTCAGTCATATGCTGTTGAAGAAATACAGGGGAGATAATCCTCCTGCACTACAAGTAAAACTATCTGGTTATTTAAGGTCTTGGGTAATTTGATCAATTCAAAACACTTGAGAAAAATAAAAGATTTTCGCAGAACTGAAGTTCAGACTGTCATTGTTGGTTGCATATTAGATAGAGAGAATTAAAGATGTAATCAGCCTCAAAATGGATGGATTTTGTAAACTCTCCCCTGTGTGTTTTTTCAGCCGGGAAGATTACCAAAGCATCATATGTATTATATTTGATGACAGTGGGATCGTCATATACAACGAATGCAAGAATATCTTGTCAGAGAAATTTGTAACTCTGCCCGCTTCGATGGCTTTTCTGTCTCGCCATTGAGTGTGTGTTGTACGCGGAGAGGAAAATGACGTCACTGCGTGACGTATGAGTGACGTGGCGACGCTCACAAATTCGAATGCTGCACCGCTGCAGCCATGGGATAGCGTCATGGCTCGTGCCTACGGTTCGGTGATGTCGCATAGCATACGTTGGTAGAATGCATCATACGTGTATACGCTTGTTGACACGGCCGTGGAAAAATAAACGGCATGCCATGCTGTTTATTTTTAAAGATCAAATCCTTCTATTTTCTCGTGAATGGTAGAAACAAGTTTAGTCTCTTATGGTCAGCTGTGTTTTATTTTGTACCTGTTGTAACATAAGTCACTTTCGCTGAGTTTGAGAGACATCGATTTCAGCCCAGATTTGAGGCTGATTACATCTTTAAGGTTTAGCGTCGCGTTGAGCAATATTTAGCTCTTAACCCTTTCGTACTTATACCGGCCAAAACCGGCCGGCATCATATATACCCATAACGGCCGAAACCGGCTGCAATTCACCACCACGCAAAAAAATCGCCGCACAGTAAAATGTTCGTCAAGTGAGAGGTCGTCGGTAGTCCACATCGTTGGACAAGGAAATAGTCGACAATATACGTTCAAATTTTATTGTAAATCATGCAATAAACGTATAACAAGTTTATTTTATTGAAGACGTACCTTCCTTGTGGTGAAAATTGAGAAAATCGGCGAAGAATTTGCCGTTTTTTGACCATTTTCAACGCTATCGAAATCCCATTTCCCGCGGTAGAATGTTAGAGATATTGGTTTCATTTTAAAGGTCATTTCCGGGTCTTTCGACCTGTGACGAGTGATTTGATTGGATAGGATTGAATAACGAAGGATTTGATTGGATAGAGATGTGATCATTCTTTGATAGCGTGACCAAATTGACCTCGATCGGGCTCGATCGGGCTCTGTTAGTATCGCGAAGCCCGATTAGTTGAGACGTGTGAGACAATGGCAGCGATTGGCCGGCCGCTTTGTCTGCGTGTGCCGGTTGAATTTCTCGCCAGAGAAAATGGCTTCGTTGAAACTTTAGCGAGCCGACTGTTGGATTTACAATGGAAATAAAGGGTTTCTCGGATTTATATGTCGGATTAAAACCCACACGGACGATGCACTGGTATTTTAGCACGATCGTCCGGTTGAATTGGGCGAATCGTGAAGAGATTTTTTATGGAAACTATCATTTGGCTGGGACATACACTCACGGTAATGTTGTCGAAATCAGAGATTTTTTTTTTGTTTATTTCATTTTCTCGCCTGGTCTGGTTTTATTTTAGACACAAATGGGCAGATATTTTGAAGGACAGATTAATTAAAGTATGGGCTTTCTGAAAATATATATATTTAGCGGGGTTTCAATCAAGCTACATGCAAATATATTGCTTCAAAAAAAGACTGTCTATAACAAAATCCTCTCGCATGCATTTATCCGAACATACAAGGCTGACAAACGAGACTATCAGCAAGTAGCAAAGAGTTAAGCGACAATCAAACAAAATTCTAAGTATTCCAACAAAAACAAGTTGATAACCCAGCAATCCAGAAGTAATCAACACAACACACCAAAAACATGTACATGTACATGCATCAAAATTAGATACAACAAACCTATTTATCTCAAATAACCTAAAATACAGTTTTCTTTTACCCAACTAAAATCATCTTCTAAAGTAGCTGCTTCATCATAGAAAGAATCTCTTACAATCTTAAAATCTATACAGTCAATCAGAATATGTTTCACTGCACATTATTACCACATTATTACTACTAGTGATATTTATTACCCTCTATCCTTTATATCTATTAAGGTTAGCCAACCGATTGCAAAAATTTGTTCACTAATCCATTCGAATAATTAACAAAGTCGCTGTTAATTTAGTTAAAATCCCACTGACCACGCTTTATCGTCTTGAGTATATATGGAGATCAAGTTGCCTCATTATTAACATAACTACAACATTCAAGTGTTTCAGATTTTGAATTGGATGTTCACTGTAATAATAAAGATGGAAAAAGTTCCTTGGATCGATGATGTAAGACGGGACCTCATTGTCGAAATAGTGACATGGCTCCCATTTTACGTGAGAGTCGTGATCTCACCATCGCGAGGGCATGACTGTTGAGAATGGAAGAAAGAAGTGAACACTATACTTGCCGGACATGAAATCTACATCTTGTTGACCTGATGTTGATGTTGGCCCAATGTTGACCTACATGTAGAATCTTCAACTGACGTGTAGAATTATTGATTCTGGGAGTACCCAAATTGTTTCAGCTCTTTGGGTTGACTATCTTCAAATTGAAATATATCTTGTTGAATTAAACTTGTTAACTGTTACGCTGCTGACTTCTTCTTTATGGTGCACTGCAAAAGTTCCCATTTTTACGATGTATTACACGATTATACCCGGGTTTTATGAGCGAAAATATCATTCATAGATGTGTGCCAAGATTTGCCTCACGTAGCAGCTGGTCCATAATGGTTCGATCAACGTTTATTTGATTTCATTTTATGCCGAAATATATAAAATTGTCAGCGTAAATAAAATTTATTGGAAGAGACTGCAGTATTTTTGGTATAATTGCGGTCGGAAATGGCGAATTATGAAGAATTACAGCGGAAAATCTTGGTTTTTCAGCTGCCTTTCTCCCGGGTCTTTTCCAACTTTTCGTCCGCCATTTGTAGCGTGTGACGTCTCATTGGAAAGGGAATTCCTTATAGTTTCTGATTAGAGCCTTGAATTCGTCCGATGGCCAATCAAACACGATAACATCGAAAATAGGCAAGAGGTCTTTTCCCGTTTCTCTTGGTAACGCTACCAGACGATCGAGATATCGGTTCCTTGATTGGATAAGCGTTGTGTCGTGACCTAACATCGAAGCGATCATTGGCCAGAGACTTTCAACTGGGTCAAGCTCATCTAGAGAAGACGCCATTTTTCTGTAATCGCCAAGAATTACGTGACGTTCAGGTCGACAGAAATGTAAAAATAAACTTCGTTGCGATGATTTCATGGTAATCCGCACTATGGAAATATAAAATGAGCTTCTGTACTTCAACTATACCAAAGAATCATATATTTTGTAAGGGTTTTCTGTAAGTATTTTATATTTTCTGAGCGGCTTCTTGACAATGTTTTATGGAAAATCGCGGTATTTTTAATTATTTTTTATTTCTTCCTCCCGACTTCGTTATTCCGAGACAGAATATGAAGTTTACATCCAGGAAATCAAGACAGACTTAGCTAACAATATATGTATGGTTTGTATTAGGTTTCATGCATGGTAAATTTGAAAGTATCGATTTTAGACAATGGTACGCGAAGACCGACAAGTTCAGGGCCACTCTCCCGGGCCCGCCGCAGTCTACACTGCGGCCACTCTACCGGGCCCGCCGCAGCGTAACAGTTAATTAAATGGTTACAGGCAGTCAAATTGCCGAATGAACAAAATATTGGGCAATGACAGGACGAAAACTATGTCACATTGGGTTGAAATTGGGTCAAAATATGGCCAGAATTGGGTCAATTACTGTGGTGTTCATTTCTTTTGTTCTTGTCCAGTTTGAAGAATTTACCCCATTCAATAGATCAATGGGGTGACAATGTTGGTGTAGTGTTTATTTGCCCCGTGAGGCTCTCAGGGGGTTGACCTGGTATGTCTTCATGCACACCCCAGGTTATGGTCAGAATAGGTCTCAGCTCCTCAGACAGCTTGTCTTAAGAGATAACTAACTTGGGCACCTGTGGGGTTTCCGGGTGGGAAATGGTATAGGACCACACTGTGTGGTTTCTGGGTGTAAAAAGGAATAGGACCCAGTGATTTGATTGAAATATAGTTGAAAGCGAAATCAAATCCTATTCACTCACTCGCAAGTGTAGCATTTAACTTGACACGTGAAGATGTCTCTACCTTATACCTCTCAACCTCTCAAAAAGTTTTTAACTAACGGGGAGAAAACAGTGTTCCCTACTTTTACTAATGGCTACAGAAGGTCAGAGGCCAGAGGGTAAAGTTCAAATTGACTCCGTTTCTTACTTGGTTTATCCTCTGTTGCATTCAACAATAAATATACTGTTAGGGAAGACTTGCTGTAGACAGATTATTTATTTGTGTTGGGAACAGAGGCAGCCATTACTGACTTCCGCTCTGATTTCATCAGAGAACACCCCTTTTCACCAAGAGCAATTAAAGCAAAAAAAAAGGTGAAATTTGTCTGTTTTCCTTGGTCAGGTTTCCTCAAAGTTGTTAGAGTGTATGTACTTGCAGTTGTCTACTCTTACTGTTGGAGCGGTAACTTGGTCATGGTGTTTGAGACCACCCACTCTCTGTGTACGATACCAGTAGGCCCTATGTGTCAAGTCGGTGACAATTGGGGTCTACATGTATTTTACTATGAAGTAGTAAGTTGTGAAAATGGTTTCCGACTCCCTTTCAAACTCGGTCAAAACTTTATTTTAGGCCTTAATGCCAAATTTCTCTCCCCTCACCATGTTTTAATTGTAAATATTAATATATTAAAATAAATGCTCTCGGAATGACCTGAAGGTAAGAAAATTTACCCAGGCCCAGGTTCAGGCTACTTCAAGAGGAAAATACAGTGAAATTTTTGCAAAACTTATCACTGCAAATTTGTTTTCGACAACTATTAATATGTACAGCTGGATTTGTAGAGAATATTCTTCATTCAATTTGCTTTATTTTGTCTTTGGATGTGATTGAAAATATGAATATTGAACTGGTCATAATTTTACTACATTGTTGAAGGGGGTCTATCACCAGGGTGAGATCAGTCGCAACTAGACTGGGTTGAGGCCCATTCTCACGGTGCGATTTGTAGTTACAACTTGTTGCTTCGTGAGAACACCTGTACGATTTTAGTCGAATGCTACAAGTCGTATGAAATAGAACAGGTCCTATTTCATGCGATTAGGTGCATGCTAAAAATCAGGGATTCCCCTGTTCAGTTGTTACTACAAATCACATCGTGAGAATGGGCCTTTATGTATAGGTCTGAGACCAGCCCAAATGTGATCTGTACAATCCTGATGGCATATTGTCAATGATCTTTATGCAGCAGGACATCACCATGACGGCTTCTAGCCCCTTCAGCTTACCAAGCCGCTAAATGCGTAGACATTTTAATAGATCTGATCTTGAGATATATGGATTTCCAGTCCCATCTACATGTATATACATGCAGTATGTCACCCAAATACCTCAATGAATCGTCTCAATATATATATTTGGAAATATCTGTAGATGAGAAAAGCCTGTCCCATAAACTGAGTAGATTTTAAGATAAACATATACTTGTACGGCCTACTAAATGTTGCATTTTCGTATCGTTTTTGAGGACACTAAATTTCATATCAAGGATATACCAATAGGAGGTTATCATCATTGATCAGTTGCCATAGAAACCATACTTTTATTTGTCCATCTCTATACAGTTGAAGTTGGTTACACTGTGGTTTATCCTGAAGGGAGATCTTTTTCCTAACCATCAGACTCAGAAATGGATTTGTGATCAGTTCTCAGTTTAACTGATAATTGAAGCAGTTGTTAAGCTATCGACTCTAAAATCATCTTAACCCTTTCACCGATTATTTCCCCTGACAAAAGTGACCTGCTGACGATCAATTCCCTGAGAACTGTTAAAATTTGTATATGTTGTCTTTGGAATGCTAGAAATTGCATTTGCGCCCGAGATTTGCAGAAAAACATAAGAAACCCGTCTCTCCACAATACACACTCCAGTGTTATTTGCTCTAGTTTTATAGCAAAATAAATAAAATAGCATACAAAATTAGGTTTTACTGCGAGAGAATGCGCTTTTCCCCGGCTTTCTCAACTTAAAAACGTCAAAATCCAACAGAGAAATCGTCTTTTTTTCGACCGCATTTGACAGCGTTATTCTCGAGTTTTACTCTGCCAATCTTCATGTTTGACCTTTCATTGGAACCTTTCATTGGAACCTTTCACCTTTCTACACAGGAAATAACCTGGAATGGATGGCAAAATAAAACGGAGGATACGATTGGATTGTAAAATGATGTCATTCCATCATTCCAGCCACTGTCTATGCTCATCTCAAATCTGTTGGCTGATAGAGGTCACGTGGGCAAAATTACGCATACCGATTGGCTCGTCGGCCGGCGGGGGAATCCATCTTGAATGAAATGGATTTTTGTTTGGCACATGTTGTGGATCAAGACTCGTAAAAATATGGAAATAAACTTCGTCGATCGTCGTTGGCAGTTTTAATCGTCTGGGAAATATTCACCACACTTTAGCAGTCGTGTAAGTTCAAAAATACAGGAGTTAGGAAGAGGTTTTCAATGATTTTTTCCATTTCTGCGGCTTGCTGCCGACAGGCCCGTCACACGGTATGTGAGGAAAAATGCATTTTTCGCTCCGATTTTTTCCGTTCAACATCTAATTTTGCTTTATTTCTTTTGCAAACAAACAAACAACTTCGAGAATCAAATTGATCAAGGTTTTGGCTTTCCAGAAGTATACAGTGTTTGATAGATTTCTGTTAAAACGGATGCAAAAAAATACAAGTGCTGTACCCATCGTGATGGCGAACAGGTTTAAAGCTAACCCGGTCTACCGGGGATGGTCGTACGGTTGGCACTCTCGTTATCCCCGTGTACCGGGTTTAATCGGTGAAAGGGTTAATGAAATAATGTCTTGTCCAAACCATTAGCAGAATTAACCATTTGAGTAGCCTAAAAAAATTGACCATTGACCAAGGTAACGGACTCACAGGAAACAGGCCTTGATTACTCTTCTAGATGTTGTATCGCGAGAGAGAGTCAACACTCTCGCCAGAATCACTCTTTCATGTTCCAGGAGAGTGATTATACATGTAACTCCTAAGAAAATGTTAGGGGAGTATGCCCATGGGGCTTCTGGGGATTGACCTGGGATGTCGTGCACACCGCAGGTCATGATGTCGTGCACACCGCAGGTCATGGTAAGAATAGGTCTCAGCTCCTCAGACAGCTTGTCGTCAGAGGTGACTAACTGAGGCATCCGTGGGGTTCCCGGGTGTGAAAAGGAATAGGATCCCACCCGTGTGGTTCCCGGGTGTGAAAAAGAATAGGACCCAGTGTCGCCATATGACTGAAATATAGATGAAAGCAACGTGAAATTATATTCACTCACTCACTCACCTGTTAGAGGAGTGATAAAATGAGAGTGGTCACTCTCCTTAGTAACAAGAGGCTGCTGATTGGGAAGGTAGAAGATGAGCAGATTGAGCTCACCAGCTTTGTTGAAATAAGAAAGAATTGTCACTAAGGAAGAATAAAAGAATTGTCACTTTAAATGAAGAATAAAAGAATTGTCACTAATGAAGAATAAAAGAATTGTCACTAATGAAGAATAAAAGAACTGTCACCAAGGAAGAATAAAAGAATTGTCACTAAATAAGAATAAAAGAATTGTCACTAATGAAGAATAAAAGAATTGTCACTAATGAAGAATAAAAGAACTGTCACCAAGGAAGAATAGAAGAATTGTCACTAAATAAGAATAAAAGAATTGTCACTAATGAAGAATAAAAGAATTGTCACTAATGAAGAATAAAAGAATTGTCACCAATGAAGAATAAAAGAACTGTCACCAAGGAAGAATAAAAGAATTGTCACTAACGAAGAATAAAAGAATTGTCACTAATGAAGAATAAAAGAACTGTCACCAAGGAAGAATAGAAGAATTGTCACTAAATAAGAATAAAAGAATTGTCACTAATGAAGAATAAAAGAATTGTCACCAATGAAGAATAAAAGAACTGTCACCAAGGAAGAATAAAAGAATTGTCACTAATGAAGAATAAAAGAACTGTCACCAAGGAAGAATAGAAGAATTGTCACTAAATAAGAATAAAAGAATTGTCACTAATGAAGAATAAAAGAATTGTCACTAATGAAGAATAAAAGAATTGTCACCAATGAAGAATAAAAGAACTGTCACCAAGGAAGAATAAAAGAATTGTCACTAACGAAGAATAAAAGAATTTTCACTTATGGAGAATAAAAGAATTGTCACTAACGAAGAATAAAAGAATTGTCACTAAAGAACAATAGAAGAATTGTCACTAACGAAGAATAAAAGAATTGTCACTAATGATGAATAAAAGAATTGTCACTGACGAAGAATAAAATAATTGTCACCAAAGAAAAATAAAACAATATTCGCTAGCCTAAGGAAGAATAAAATAATTCTAAGAAAAAATGAATGAAATTATTCTCACTAAGGAAGAATAAAAGAATTGTCACTTTAAATGAAGAATAAAAGAATTGTCACTTATGAAGAATATAAGAATTGTCACTTATGAAGAATAAAAGAATTGTCACTAACGAAGAATAAAAGAATTGTCACCAAGGAAGAATAGAAGAATTGTCACTAAATAAGAATAAAAGAATTGTCACTAATGAAGAATAAAAGAATTGTCACTTATGAAGAATAAAAGAATTGTCACTTATGAAGAATAAAAGAATTGTCACTTATGAAGAATAAAAGAATTGTCACTTATGAAGAATAAAAGAATTGTCACTTATGAAGAATAAAAGAATTGTCACTAATGAAGAATAAAAGAATTGTCACTAACGAAGAATAAAAGAATTGTCACTAACGAAGAATAAAAGAATTGTCACTAACGAAGAATAAAAGAATTGTCACTTATGAAGAATAAAAGAAATGTCACTGAAGAAGAATAGAAGAATTGTCACTAACGAAGAATAAAAGAATTGTCACTGAAGAAGAATAGAAGAATTGTCACTAACGAAGAATAAAAGAATTGTCACCAAGGAAGAATAGAAGAATTGTCACTAAATAAGAATAAAAGAATTGTCACTAATGAAGAATAAAAGAATTGTCACTTATGAAGAGTAAAAGAAATGTCACTGAAGAAGAATAGAAGAATTGTCACTAACGAAGAATAAAAGAATTGTCACTGAAGAAGAATAGAAGAATTGTCACTAACGAAGAATAAAAGAATTGTCACTTATGGAGAATAAAAGAATTGTCACTAACGAAGAATAAAAGAATTGTCACTTATGGAGAATAAAAGAATTGTCACTAACGAAGAATAAAAGAATTGTCACTTATGAAGAATAAAAGAAATGTCACTGAAGAAGAATAGAAGAATTGTCACTAACGAAGAATAAAAGAATTGTCACTGAAGAAGAATAAAAGAATTGTCACTAACGAAGAATAAAAGAATTTTCACTTATGGAGAATAAAAGAATTGTCACTAACGAAGAATAAAAGAATTGTCACTAAAGAACAATAGAAGAATTGTCACTAAAGAAGAATAAAAGAATTGTCACTAATGATGAATAAAAGAATTGTCACTGACGAAGAATAAAATAATTGTCACCAAAGAAAAATAAAACAATATTCGCTAGCCTAAGGAAGAATAAAATAATTCTAAGAAAAAATGAATGAAATTATTCTCACTAAGGAAGAATAAAAGGATTGTCACTTTAAATGAAGAATAAAAGAATTGTCACTTATGAAGAATAAAAGAATTGTCACTTATGAAGAATAAAAGAATTGTCACTAACGAAGAATAAAAGAATTGTCACCAAGGAAGAATAGAAGAATTGTCACTAAATAAGAATAAAAGAATTGTCACTAATGAAGAATAAAAGAATTGTCACTTATGAAGAATAAAAGAATTGTCACTTATGAAGAATAAAAGAATTGTCACTTATGAAGAATAAAAGAATTGTCACTTATGAAGAATAAAAGAATTGTCACTTATGAAGAATAAAAGAATTGTCACTTATGAAGAATAAAAGAATTGTCACTAATGAAGAATAAAAGAATTGTCACTAACGAAGAATAAAAGAATTGTCACTAACGAAGAATAAAAGAATTGTCACTAACGAAGAATAAAAGAATTGTCACTTATGAAGAATAAAAGAAATGTCACTGAAGAAGAATAGAAGAATTGTCACTAACGAAGAATAAAAGAATTGTCACTGAAGAAGAATAGAAGAATTGTCACTAACGAAGAATAAAAGAATTGTCACCAAGGAAGAATAGAAGAATTGTCACTAAATAAGAATAAAAGAATTGTCACTAATGAAGAATAAAAGAATTGTCACTAACGAAGAATAAAAGAATTGTCACTAATGATGAATGAAAGAATTGTCACTTATGAAGAATAAAAGAAATGTCACTGAAGAAGAATAGAAGAATTGTCACTAACGAAGAATAAAAGAATTGTCACTTATGAAGAATAAAAGAATTGTCACTTATGAAGAATAAAAGAATTGTCACTAACGAAGAATAAAAGAATTGTCACT